>BGPT01000273.1:126959-147110 GCA_003297045.1 Symbiodinium sp. clade C Y103 | reverse complement strand
AAGATATACACTGACCACTTTGTCTCCATAATAGTCATGTTCCTCATTTGTCTGATTGACAGAAAGGGTATTGGAACTTGCACATGTGTGAGGTTCATCTCTAGATGGATCTGGCGGCATCGGTTTCAACCTTTTCAGAGGTGAAGTTTGCGGAATCTCCGCCAATGGTTCTAAGCTCCCAACGCCTTGGTTCATCATCATCATCGTGTAGTAGTAGACAGAAACGTATACCATGGAGTGCATGACTTGTAACTGTTGTAAATTCATCTGTCTAGCTTCTGCATCCAAGAGAGTCATCACGATTGGGGTCAGTTGCTGGGTATCTGATGCTTCAAATCGATATTGCCCGAGTTGCCCTGTGATCTGCACACTGACTGATTTGGGCTGTGCAGCCTTTGGTTCACAAACTGGTCTTGGCGGGGGCAATGAGGGCATTGAAATATTTGAAATATTTGAACTTGATGCCACTGGTGGAGGTGGCGGACATGTAGGAAAAACTGAGGGTGATGCAAAATTCCTTGCAAAAGCAATATTGGCCGGCAATGGTGGGCCACCTGCACTCTTAGATGTCATGGCTCTCTAACTTTTGGATGATTGTTGAAAAACTGCACGTTGAGTTGTGACGTGCATACATCGAGAGTTTGAAAACATGTCCATAGACCACCAAGATCTGAAAAAACGCACAAACGGGTTACAAAAGCGTTTCTGTTAAAATTCCACTGGAAATCCAAGTTTGAGATCCAAAATGCAACAGCAACATCTGAAGCTCTGGGGTTCTCACCTTAGTCCCCTGCTACTCGGCAGAAACATAACATAGACAAGTATAATCAGGTGCGTGTGTGCGTGTTTGATTCAGGTGTGTGTGTGTGTGCGAATGCGTGTGTTCACGTGTGTTATCAGCTATCGTTTTTATCTGAGGGTGCGACAATAGTTTCTCTTTGAAAATACGTCTGTCATCCTTCGCTATAAAAGCTCCTTGGCCTCATCCACAGGACGCAGTGATGATCGTCCTTCCCCACTAGGGTGTCCTTCTGATTGCCTCTAGGTCGTCCTTCGCCTATAAGGCTATTTCTACTGCCATGTCTATGACAGGCTCTCCTTCACGGTCACCCTAAGGTGCCGCCAAANCGCCTATAAGGCTATTTCTACTGCCATGTCTATGACAGGCTCTCCTTCACGGTCACCCTAAGGTGCCGCCAAACACTTCAGCGGATAGGCCGCAGCCATTTTGAGCTAGGGCGAACCCTTGCGACGGTGTCGGCAAGATCTGCCGTGCACCCAAAGCACACTGCTGTGTTTTTGAATGAGTTGGAGCTGTGTAAGGATGNGGTGTCGGCAAGATCTGCCGTGCACCCAAAGCACACTGCTGTGTTTTTGAATGAGTTGGAGCTGTGTAAGGATGTCAAAGCCGTCGCCTTTTGTGCCTATGTAGGCCTGATTAGCCACGTGCAACGGCGAGGTGTGTTCAGCCTAGACAGAAATTGCATCATTCCTATAGTAGCTTTAGTGGCATTCCAGCTGCGTGTCTTTTCACGCCCAGGAACTGCCTGCAGGTACGTTTACAGCTCTCATCCAGGAACAACATGTGACAATCGAGATTGAAAGCAAGACTTCCTGCGATCTGCAAGATGGAATTCGGATGACGCGAAAACGCAAAGCGAAACCGCAAAGCGAAACAACGACATTCCACAGCTTGTCAGCAGTTTAACATCAAGCAGGTACGTCACTGGACGTCTCCAGTGATATCCTCAGGACACTGTAGAGAGCTTTGTTAAGTGGAGCTCTACAGGCCTGCTCCAAGCTCTACAGGCCTGCTCCACTCCCCTGCTTTTTTTTAATGACTGCGTGAAATAGCAGTTTACACACACACACACACACCCGTCACTTTGTGTGGCAGGCGTGGCACTTATGGCACTCAGCCGGCTCCTGTGACGCGCTTGGTTCCCGTTGGCTCCGCCGCTCTTTTGCGTGGCAGGCGTGGCATTTGGAGACATCGACCGTCACTTTGTGTGGCAGGCGTGGCGCTTGGTGACATTGACCGTCACTTTGTGTGGCAGGCGTGGCACGCATGGCGCTCAGCTGGCTCTTGTGAAGCGCTTGGTTCCCGTTGGCTTCGCGGCTCTTTTGCATGGCACGCGTGTGCCAGATAGAATGCCAGATAGAATGCCAGATAGAATGGCGGAAAGAATTTCAGATAGAATGCCAGAAAGAATGCCAGATAGAACGCCAGAAAGAATGCCAGATAGGATGCCAGAAAGAATGCCAGATGGAATGCCAGATAGAATGCCAGAAAGAATGCCAGAAAGAATGTCAGATAGAATGCCAGAAAATGCCAGCTAGAATGCCAGAAAGAATGTCAGATAGAATGCCAGAAAGACTGCCAGAAAGAATGTCAGATAGAATGTCAGAACATATGTCAGGTAGAATGGCAGAGCATATGTCAGAGAAAATGTCAGATAGAATGCCAAGAGGAAGAGGAGAGGACAACTCTGATGAAATCTAGAGACTCTTCTCTGCCAGAAAGTTTTGCCAGAAAGAATGTCAAAATCTGTATCACACTATATGCCAAAGAAAGTCTCATGGTGTGGATCACTCGAAGAAAGTAATTTTTTTGTTCTGCATCCCGGCCGCTCCGTCCCGCCTCCGCCCGTCCGCCGCTACACACAACTTACCCACACACACAACTTGACAACGCACAACTTGACAACACACAACTTGCCCACACACAACTTACCCACACACACACACACACCTCACTCACACACTTACCCACACACAACTTGACAACACACAACTTGACAACACACAACTCACTCACACACAACTTACCCGCACACAAGTAACACACACACACAACTTACTCACACACAACTCACACACAACTCACTCACACACACAACTTGACCACGCACAACTTACCCACGCGCAACTTACCCACATACAACTTACTCCCACACAACTTACCCATTACCCACGCACACAACTTACTCACACACAACTGACCCACATACAACTTACCCACACACACAACTTACCCACCGACAACTTATTCACACACAACTTGACCACACACAACTTACTGGCGACATGGACCTTCACTTTGTGTGCCCAGTGCTCTAGAAAATTGGTGCCCGGTGCTCTAGAAAATTGTAGGATCGGGGGTAGTATGCCATGGACTACTAGTGGAAATCCTGCGTTGAAAGGACAAACGTTGGTAGCTGCAGTGAAATCAGAGCGTGTTCAGAAGCCTGCCGTTGGTCATTTTGCATTTGCTTTTTTGACTGGATTTGGATCTGGAGTCGCTTTCACACTTTGGCTACTTTTGTTCTGAAACAATTGCTAGGGCATCATGGATGATCGTGATTCAGGGTCGAGGTCGCCGAGGCCATTGTCTGGATTTCGACTGCGGTGGCGTGTCAATTCCGGTGCGGCACTCAACACACCGCCTGAGCCTTTGGACCGGTTTACAGATGTAGTATCAAGTCCAGCCTTCAGTGATTTTCAAGGGCATGGTTTTGTGGATGACTGTGACAATGAAATTTTTGATGGCTTGGAGCCTGCAGACGCTTTCATGACTGGTCATGATGAACCATATGAGCCAGAGTCCCCAGTGGAAGATGCTGTGGACTCCTCAGCACGCCCATCTGTCCTGGACCCCAGTGGAGTGGAGCACTCTTGGCATCACTATGCATTCACAGCTGCGCATAAGAGGATGAAGATGGAGCGTCCTAAACTGCCGTGGGAACAACAGCCTTTTTCACAGATGTTTCGTACAGGTGATGTTTGGGCAGGTACAGCAGTTTCCCATTTGCGTGACATGTTCATTCCGACTTCACTGGGTTTAGATGATGTCTTGCAGTCTGAACGGATTACAGAGCGACCTGGTTTGACACTTGCAGTAGCTGACACACCACCTGTAGTCAAGTTGCATTACAAGTGTGTTCGCCGTGAATTGCCTGATGAAGATATCCGCAGAGTTGCGCTGTTGAAACTGAACGACATCATCATGCAGGACCCGTTAGCAACTCAGCTTGGGACAAGCATCCATACAATGCTGGGGGCAGGTTGCAGTCAATCAGCTGTGCAGCAATCAATTTCTGATTGTTTTCGAGCCAAAGCTTCATCTACGTTGCAGAAGCGTGCAAGCAGTCTGTGGAGGTTGGCAAAATTTCTGAGGTATGCAGGTGTGAACAGTATTTTGAGATTTACAGAGGAACAACTGTATTTTGCACTCTGTGGCTTGCGGGAGTCGGGAGCTGGGGCCACGTCGGCCCAGCACATGCTAGAGGCCCTCAACTTCCTAGATGCCACAGCAAAATTTACAGTGATGGACCTCCGCTTGACCATTTCTGGACGATGCAAGGGAGTGGCCAGGGATATGTACCTGACCAAAAGCCCTCTTGAACAGAAACACCCCTTAACTCTGGAATTGGTGCAGTTTCTGGAAAGGCTGTATCCTACACTGCCTAACACCATGCGCTGCATTCTTGGTCAACTTCTTTTCTGCATTCATGCTTGCTGCCGATGGAAAGACTCACAGAGGATTCGTGCGCTTTGGGTTGAGACAGGTCATGGTGAGTCAATTGTACATGCAGATGCATTGACTTCAAAGACGACCCTATCAGCTGAGTCGAAAACACGTTTCTTACCGTACCTGGCCTTGGGCTCTGGTGTCAATGGTGAAGATTGGGGTTCAGACTGGATTGAAGCGCGTTTGACTGAAGGACTTGATTTTGAGACCTTCATCCTTCCGAGCTTTTCGGAGCGGACTCAGCAGTGGACAGGGGATCCGATGAGTGCTTCTGAAGCAACTTACTGGCTGAGGGAATACCTGAGTGAATTTTCGCTGGATTCTCAGTTGTTGCGCAAGTTTGGATCACACAGCTGCAAGTCTACAATCCTTACATGGGCAGGAAGGTGCTTGCAGGTGCCATTTACCCCAGCTGAGCGTCGAATGCTGGGTCATCACCTGGACCCGCACATGAAAAGCATTCTTACATACTCCAGGGAATCATTCACCACGTTGTATGCGCGAGTGCTCATGATGTTCAGATGTATCCGTGATGGTTCGTTCAATCCTGACCTTTCAGCAATTGATCGCTTGGTCCAGCTCTCAGAAGGTTTGCCAGAAGAACAGACTGCAACAGGGGTTGATCATGCAGGTACTTTGCAGATTGATTCAGACTCAGACTCAAGTGTTGCGTCAGAGTGTGGAGTTGCAGAAGATGACTTTGGCAGGGTGGGTCGTGAGGCCTGTGAGTCCCTTACTTCCTTGTTCCCTGACTTTCCAGGGGTGCCTGAGAGTTCGTTGTTGGTTCACAAAACATCTGGACTTGTCCATGCCATGAATGAAGATGGATTCTTGCTTTGCGGCAGACGCCCGTCTGCAAACTTTAAGGGCTACGATCAGGTCACCGGAGACCGATCCTTGTGCGAGGGATGCCGGCAGTGCAAGAACGCGTTCAAGCATTAGGCCAACAGATGTCTTGAGCCCAGATTTCACCTATGAAAAAACTGTCTGCATCAGAGCGAGGGTTGTTCATTGTGTGGAGCTTGTGCATTTCTTTTGTGAGGATTCCTGGAAATCTTTTTGTGTCATCGGGTTTGCATAACATTTTTGAGAAATCATGGCAGTGCGTTTGTTTCGATTTCAGTGCAACTACATGTGAGGCAGGTGATTCAGGTCGTTTGATTCTTTCCACAGTCTGATGTCTCAGTCATGCAACCAAATCAGATTGGATTGCAAGAGATCAACTGAAGATTGAGAAGACCACAGAGGTTCAGACGTGGAGGAGACTTGAAAGACCAACCTGTGCTTTCCTTGTTGCCTTGCGGAATCTTTCATCACCCGCACCTTTGGGCAAAACTCAAGGAAGCTAGTTGGAATCTAGCCTCTCATGTTTTTCAAGTTGCACAAAAAGTTTCAATGACAAGCACCTGAGCTTGAATCAGTGACAATCCATTCAGGTTTGAACCTCAGGACGTTTTGCACAAATTATTTCCAGGCACAAAGGGCATTACGCCTGGAAATTTTTAACTATTGTTTGAGACTTAGAGTTTTTCTTACTTTCTGCAATTTCAGAATTGCTTTCATGTTGTGGTATGCTGTCATTTCATTTCAGGGTCTTTGCACTTAGCATTTGTGAAGCCATGTCAGCCACTTTGGATTCTGAAGCGGCTTTCATTGAGAGAGCCAAGCTGATTGGGCTTGAGCAGTGTGTCATAGACAAGATCAAGAGCAAGCGGTTTGCAACCTTTGGGCGTTTGGCCTTTGGTATTTCGTACTCTCCTCAGAGCACCGATGAGACACCACTGAGGGTTTTCTTCAGTGACTTGCTGGATGAAGCCCCTAGCCCATACAACATGGCATGCCTTCGAAGATTGTTTTTCGAATCAAATGCGATGGCTTTGACAGATGTGCGGGTTAGGGTGGAATCTAACCCAGACCCTTCAGCTGCCACCAGAAAGCTCCCTACAGCCGAAAGGGTGTCACGCCAACTTGAGCAAGAGAAGAGGTTGGGGGGTTTGGTGTTCAACCCCAACACCATTCCGTCCAACAACCTTGTTGACATGTTCGTTGAGATGATGGAGCTGGGGGTTCTTAGCTATGTGAAACCAGAAAGCTGTTGCAGCCGAGCCCAAGAAGTTGAGTCGGTCCGGAAGGACCCTGCTGTCTCCACTGATGCTGCAGGGCTGCTGAAGCTAGGGACCCGAAACTCGGATCCATCATGCGAAACCAATACAGAGCTAAAGCTCAGGGCGGCATGGCAGAGGAGGAATTTGGCTATGGATTTGTCAGGCCTTGTATCCTTTGATGTCATCGAAGCTTGGACTCAATTTTTGTTCACCCAGCTCATGCGTGACCAGCCCAAAGGGTTCTCGAAGATTACGCTTCAACAAGTTTTGGACTGTGACAAGCAGTTTTTCATACAAGCCTCTCACATGACCATGGGCAAGTTGGCTGCTTTGCCTGGCGGTGAGAAGCCTTTGGACGAGACGTTTGAGAAGCTTCGAGAGTCCAATGAAGTGCTGCAGTACCTGATTCCGCTTCCTGCTAGCCGAGTCCACGAGCCCTCACCTGCGGCCACTCCAAGGCCAAACAAGACAGCGAAGACTGAGACGCCCGCCAAGGGTGGTGGCAAGGGCAAGACGGCTGGCGCTGGTGGGCCATCGAAAGTTCAGATCCCAGATGGTTGTGTGACTCATGATGATCAGGGCAAACCGCTTTGCTTTGCCTACCAGACGGGAAAGTGCAAGTTCAAGGGGCCAGCAGGCAAGCGTTGTGCCCGAGGTTTCCATAAGTGCTACAAACGTGGCTGCTATCGAAGCAAGCCATATTATCTATGCAACCATGCGGACTGAATAGATGCTCCAACAGTGGAGCCGGCATTGAATTCAGGTACACCATTTTTCGTTGAGCTTTTTGCGGGACGAGGGTCCCTATCTCGAGCGATGAGTGAAGCAGGTTTTTCAGTTTTGAGCATTGACCATGAAAGCAGTGGAGCAGTTGTGCCAATTGTTGCATTGGACCTTACCTCTGACGGAGGGCAGCAGATCTTGTGGGATGTTCTACAATCTCCCAATTTGTTGGGGATTCACATGGGGTTACCATGTGGGACTGCGAACCGTGCACGAGAGAAACCGGTCTCTCAGCAGCTGCAGGCGCAGGGGGCGCCTAATCCCCCACCTTTGAGATCTGCAGTGTATCCTTTGGGCTTACCAGGCTTGAGCGATTATCATCGTGCAAAAGTCCAGAGTGCAAACGCACTATACAAGCTGGCTGTGGAGATCATTTTATTTTGTGTTCAGCGCAATGTGGTGATCAGTGTTGAAAACCCAGCTAATAGCTGGCTTTGGGCGGCTTTGGTGCTTCTTACAGTTCAACACTCAACTGCAGCTGCCTCTGCATACAACCAGCTGGAAAAAGTCACCTTCCATGCTTGTTGCCATGGATCCACCCGACGTAAGTCAACTGGGTGGCTCAGCACACCTGGTGTCTACTCGGCACTGAGTGCCACATGCCAGAATGACCACGACCACGAGCCGTGGGGTGTGCGCTGGTCCGGAGAAACATGGATTTTCGATACAGCTGCGGAGGCTGCCTATCCAGTTTTACTTTCACAGCGTGCGGCAGCTTGTCTGGTTGCTGTTGCCAGAGCTCGAAACTTTTCTTTGACACCACCACTGCGTTTACATGATATGGCCACTGCTGCACAAGGGAAGCAGTCTAGGAGACATCCTCCGCTGATCCCTGAGTTTCATCATTTCATCAAACATCCGCTTACAGCAGAACAACCTCCTGGTACCAAACAGCTTGCTCCTCATAGAGGGGGTGATTTCCGGGAGGAGCAGTTTGACAGTGCTGATGGGACAGTAGGATCAGACATGTTTTGCAAGCTTGGTGCATACCATACACCAAAACAGTTTTTGAGCTTGGCTTGGAAGGTTGGACACCCTGTTGACACCACTGAACACCTTGAGGAGGCGACACGTCTGGCCTTGGATGCAAACTTGAAATACACGCCGGAGTTGATCAAGCTGGAGAGGAAAAAGAACCTGCTCCAAGCAAAGCTGCTTGCAATCCAGTTGGATGAGAAGGAAAGAGCTCTCCATGGTGATTTGCCGGAGAGCCTGGCCAAGGTTCTGGACGGAAAGCGTTTGCTTTTGTGGAAACATTTACTTGAGAAGTACCAGTATGATGACCTTGGCGTTTTTCATTTCATGCATGAGGGTGTCAAGCTTGTGGGTATGCACGATAAGCCTCCCTGTTACCCAGAGAGGATCAAGCCTGCTGTTCTCTCCCAGCAGGATCTGGAAAATTCTGCACTGTGGCGTCGAAAAGCCATTATTGGAAAGCGCTCCTCAACTCAGGATCCGGAGCATGTGGCTCACCTCGAAGAGACTACGCAGGAAGAGTTGGAACTTGGTTTTCTTGAGGGTCCCTTTGACTCGGAAGATGCAGTGTCGGCTTATTTTGGCCATAGCAACTGGATGGTGGTCCGCAGATTTGTTTTGGTGCAGGGAGCAGAGATGAAGCTGCGTCCTATTGATGACTGCCTTGAAGCCCAGCTTAACAAGGGCTATACCTCCAATGCTTATCTGAAGCTGCAGGATGTTGACTATGTGGCCAGCATGGCCTTGAAGATCGCGTTACGGCACCGCTCACCCCGGGTCTTTGTACCTAGCCCGCAATGGTTGGGGAAATGTTTGGATTTAAGCAAAGCTTACAAGCAGATGGGAATCCACCCTGACCACAGACACCTGGCTGTAATTTTCTTTCATGGTTCCGATGGGCTCCCAAAGTTTTTCGTGGCGAACTCTCTCATGTTCGGAGCAACTGCGGCAGTCTACTCATTTAACAGAGTAAGTCGTAGCTTGTGGTACCTTTTGAACCGGATGCTTTTGATACCTTGCGGGGTTTTCTATGACGACTTCCCCTTTTTCTCACCAGCTGAATTGGCTGGCGATGCAGATGCAAGTGCAAGTGCGCTGCTGGACTTGCTTGGGTGGAAGCACGCCCGCACTGGACCGAAGGGTCTCCCTTTTGCTGCGAAATTCCAAGTGTTGTGCTGTTCGCTTGACTTGACTGGTGTTTCAAGTGGAGAGCTTGTGCTTGAGAACAAACCTGGTCGGTTAGACCGCCTTCAGCAACAGTTGCTTAGGATGAAAAATGCTGGGAAACTCACCCTCCATGAGGGACAAGTGCTGCATGGCTTGCTGAGGTATGCATGCGGCTTCTTTTCGGGTCGACACCTGTTTCAAGTTTGTGCGGAAATCATGAACCTTGTTTCTGGCTCGACTGGTGGCAGGATGACCAACGTTGCGGATTTCTGCGACTATGCTGTGGACATGCTGAATCAAAGCAAACCTAGGAAGCTGTCTGCTTTTGGAGAGCGTCGCCCCTTTTTGATCTTCACGACGGGTCATGGGAAGGCGATGTTGCAGGGATTGGTGCAGTGGTCATTGACAGCGCATCAAATGAGAAGTGGGTCTTTGCAGGCCGAATCCCCGATGACTTGATCCGTCATTGGAGGAAAGCTGTAGGTGAGCAGCTGATATGTCAGATAGAGCTTTATGCAATTGTTTTGATACGCTGGATGTTCAGTAGACAGCTGTGTGACAGAAGAGCCATTTGGTGGGTTGATAATGAAGCAGCCCGTTTTTCAACCATCAAGGGACTGAGCCCTAGCTGGACGATGAGGTTGTTGGTGCGAGAGTTTTACAACTTTGAAGTGTCCAGCCCCAGTTTTTCTTGGATTGAAAGAGTGGCTAGTTTTTCGAATCCTGCGGATGGTGCTTCGCGTGAGGCTCCGGAAGAAGTCATGGCCCTGTTAGGGATTCAATGTTACTCCGATTTTGAGCATCCCCCAGAGCTGCTGCGTCGCCTCATGAATGCCTAGCTGGTCATTTGAAGGGGTGTTGTCCGACCAGCATAGACTCAACCGTGTAGTTTTACAGTCTCTAGTCATTGAATGGTCATTGTTGTTCGAAAGCCTGCGTCAACTCAGACTGCATGTCCTCAACCTCGAACTTTCCCCATGTACCTTGCATAGGCAAGACATTGGCGATAAAAAGGAAGCAGCATCTGTGCGAGTGTGTTTCTTGAGATTCACAGCTGACAGCCGTTGATTTTTGAATTTTGTTTGGAGCACGTTTCATTTGGCGAGACNAAAAGGAAGCAGCATCTGTGCGAGTGTGTTTCTTGAGATTCACAGCTGACAGCCGTTGATTTTTGAATTTTGTTTGGAGCACGTTTCATTTGGCGAGACTCCGAGACGTTTATTTTCCGGCGGCGTTTTAATTTTCGACGGTGGCAGGCGTGGATTTATCCGGCAGTTGCACCGTTCCAAGGTTCCTTAGTTTGGGGTGTCTTGCCACGCGCCGCGTCTTGAAGCGCTCTTTCTTTTGAGGACCTCTTTAAAGGACAGGAGATATATACTATAAGATATGGGACTAGTGTATATANTTATACAGACTTTAGTACATGACAGGAGAAGGGAACTTCTGCTTGCAGACGATACTTTCTCTCTGGCGTACTAAACAGGGCTTTCTTAAAGCCCGGTCTGTATATAACTAGTTGCTAGTCCTCTCTTATACTCTCCATGTCCACGCGTCCTTTTGCGTAGCGCTAGCGGCTGGTTGGAATCCGATCCAACACTTTGTGTGGTTTTAACAATGGCACCCAAACAGGAAACCTTTTTGGCCAACAAATCAAAACTCCTTTTTCTGGTTTGTGCGGAAGTTTTGATTTTTTGAGTTGAACCTTTATTTCCCTCAAACTCAGTTCAGAGGTGATGTCAAGGTCAAACAAATCTTGTGATCTCTTACTTTGTTCTTGACCTGTTGAAATGTTTAAGAAGAAAGATGTCTGAAACATATCATGTTGTCTTTCTTGTTTTCCGTTGTGCACTTTTAAATTGAGGACAATGGGCAGCAACCCTGGATCAAGGGATGGTNTGAAACATATCATGTTGTCTTTCTTGTTTTCCGTTGTGCACTTTTAAATTGAGGACAATGGGCAGCAACCCTGGATCAAGGGATGGTGGGTGGGTTGCCTAAATTTGGTGCCCAGTGCTCTAGAAAATTGTCCCACCCTACACTAATCCAACCCTATTTTCTAGGGGGGGTGTTGTCCGACCAGCATAGACTCTTGGCACATCAAAATGTCAGAGATCAGTATGAATGGTCATTGTTGTTCGAAAGCCTGCGTCAACTCAGACTGNNAAAAGGAAGCAGCATCTGTGCGAGTGTGTTTCTTGAGATTCACAGCTGACAGCCGTTGATTTTTGAATTTTGTTTGGAGCACGTTTCATTTGGCGAGACGTTTATTTTCCGGCGGCGTTTTAATTTTCGACGGTGGCAGGCGTGGATTTATCCGGCAGTTGCACCGTTCCAAGGTTCCTTAGTTTGGCGTGTCTTGCCACGCGCCGCGTCTTGAAGCGCTCTTTCTTTTGAGGACCTCTTTAAAGGACAGGAGATATATACTATAAGATATGGGACTAGTGTATATANTCTTTCTTTTGAGGACCTCTTTAAAGGACAGGAGATATATACTATAAGATATGGGACTAGTGTATATAGTTATACAGACTTTAGTACATGACAGGAGAAAACTTATTCACACACAACTTGACCACACACAACTTACTGGCGACATGGACCTTCACTTTGTGTGGCAGGCATGGCACTCGTGGCACTCAGCTGGCTCTTGTGACGCGCTGGGTTCCCGTTGGCGCCGCGGCTCTTTTGCATGGCAGGCGTGGCATTTGGAGACATCGACCTTCATTCCGTGTGGCAGGCATGGCACTTGGCGACATGGGCANGCGCCGCGGCTCTTTTGCATGGCAGGCGTGGCATTTGGAGACATCGACCTTCATTCCGTGTGGCAGGCATGGCACTTGGCGACATGGGCATTCACTTTGTGTGGCAGGCGTGGCACTCGTGGCACTCAGCTGGCTCTTGTGACGCGCTTGTTTCCCGTTGGCGCCGCGGCTCTTTTGCATGGCAGGCGTGGCATTTGGAGACATCGACCTTCATTCCGTGTGGCAGGCATGGCACTTGGCGACATGGGCANGCGCCGCGGCTCTTTTGCATGGCAGGCGTGGCATTTGGAGACATCGACCTTCATTCCGTGTGGCAGGCATGGCACTTGGCGACATGGGCATTCACTTTGCGTGGCACGCGTGGCACTTGTGGCACTCAGCTGGCTCTTGTGACGCGCTTGGTTCCCGTTGGCGCCGCCGCTCTTTTGCGTGGCAGGCGTGGCATTTGGAGACATCGACCGTCACTTTGTGTGGCAGGCGTGGCACTTGGTGACATTGACCTTCACTTTGTGTGGCAGGCGTGGCACTTGTGGCACTCAGCTGGCTCTTGTGACGCGCTTCTTTCCCATTTACGCCGCGGCTTTTCGCGTGGCAGGCGTGGCATTTGGAGACATGGACCTTCATGACTTTCACTTTGTGTGGCAGGCGTGGCACTTGTCACACACACACACACACGCACAACTCTTTTACACACAGCACTTTGACACAAAACTCTGTTACCCACATCTCTTCCACATACAACCTTTCACACAACTTTGATACTTATACATACTTACACCATCGCTCTTTCACGCAGAATTCTTTTGAACACACACACAACTCTTTTACACAATCTGTCTTCCACTATCTCCTTTCTCCTTCCTGCCTTTCCCCTCCACTCTTCACATCTCTTTTAGCACTGATTGGAAGAAGTTGACATGTGGGGTTATCCGGTCCTTTAATGTTCCCCATTTTCTAAGCAAAATTGCGAAGACTACAAGAAATAGGTTTGAAATGTCGATCCATGACATCGCCAAAAGGTGGACCCCCAACGATTAATTATGGAAAAAATGGGTTAATTTAATCCAACCCACTGATTACGCAGCAAAAAATGAATTATATACGAAAAATGCTGGGCCCTTCCCAGAATTATGGAAAACAATAAGATCACATCCGGCAAATTATGAACCCTTATGAGAAAAACCATAATTATGGAAAAAAACGGAGACAGACAATTCTGTCTCCGTTAGACTTGTTTTTTTCCATAATTCTGTCTGGGACCATATGTATCTGTACATATATATATATATATACATACATATACATTCATGTATGTATACAAAATATACATAACACATACCATATATGATCTTTCAGATATGATATATTCAGATATCTTTTCTCACATATCATTTGTCATATGCCAGTTCCGATATGGCCCCGTTCCGAGGTTGTCTATTCGAGGGCCTCTCTGACCAGATGGGCGGAGTCGTCAGCAGGGCTTTCCAGCCACAAGACTTCACCAGCGCTGCAGAGACGACCACGCCTGCGGAGGCGTGGGCTGCCCCCAAATGCTGGTTTATTGACGGTCAAAGAATCGCCAGGTTTGGATGGGATGATGTTTTAACATGTTGTGTGGTCGGCTTCCAGTTTGTTGGATCTGAAATCATTCATTTTTCTATTTGGCTACTAAATCGTGACACACGCACTGATAGGTTCGATTCGGTCGTCCAACAAATTGGTACCCCTCAAATCTTCAATGGTTTAGAAACTAATTTTCCCCTTTCGAAGGGCAAATACTAAAAAACATCTATAGGAGGTATACCTCCACTTGGGGATGGTTTAAAACATTAGAAAACCAATTAAGTTTCTGGAAAGTCACTGCGGATGGTTTATGATATTTTGCATCCAAACAAATTATGATGTGGCCCATCGACCCATGGTCTTTTGGGCTCAATTTTTTTGGTCATCACTGGGATCAGGTGAGACGTGTAGACGTGAGCGCGAGGAATGCCACCACTGTGAACCAAACAACATTTGTTTCCTTCCGGCTGGACGGCGCCCTCTTCAACAGCAGCGATTTCGTGAACAGTGACTTCAATTTGCTGGTCCTAAGCCCCCTCACACATCGCTTTCAAGATTACCAGAACTTTGGTGACATCAGTGTCACAGCGAATGCGGATGCGGCCGCAGCATACATGAATGCCCTCCAACCTGAGACTGTAGTGGTGGTTGGTGACGCCACTGTTTCAAGCTGGAGTCCCAAGTTGGAATATGCTCTGCAACGTTGCGGTGCCAAGCTTTTGCAACAGACCCAGAGCGGTCCATACGGCTTGGTTGGGGTGTGCAGAACTGAGGATGCTGAGGATACCCGTGTTGCAGTTGTTGAAGCCTGGGACAGCAGTTTCATCGAGATCACAGGTACGATCCCCTTCCTCTACACCGCTGCTCCAGTGGCTGAGTTCCCTGCACGCTTTGTTCAGACAGTTGAGAAGCAGGATCCCTTCCCATCTGAAAGACCAATCAGACCTGAGCTGGTGACTTTCAAGCCGGAGAATTTGGTCTATGATGAATTCTGCGATCTAAATCAGAGACGGGATTTGAGCAAGATCGACTGTAAGAAAGACCCAAAAAAATGCCCTGGAGCAAAGCACCCTTGCGCGCACACCTACCAGAATAAATTAGATGAGCCAAACTTCTACACATTGACTCAAAGGGACATTAATCGGGAATACGTTCAGGGTGTGGGCGAGGCTCAGCAGATGAAGTTTGATGCCGACATAGCGGAGTTTGAAAAAATCATGGACTTTGTTGAGTTCGGCCTTACGATCGCTGCAGGAGCATTTGCAGCAATTGCTCCAGGGTCTTTTGCAACACCTGGGGAAGAGGGCGCAGAAGCCGGTGTTGAAGGGAGTGTGCAAGCGTCCAAAAAGGCAAAGGCGGCTGCCACAATCACGCCCAAGAATCTTCCCCCTACCCGAGGACGATCCAATGCAGTCAGCCAACGGGCAGCAACAAGGCCCAGGAGCAATGCTGTCACTGGCAGCAACAGTCCTGTGCCAAAGGAAAGCCCAACAAGGCAGACCAAATTGAAGAGCAACAGTCTAAGTGGGAAAGAGAGATTCGAGAGATTTGCCGATGCCGGGGACGTTGTTGAGGATGCCTCCAACGTTGTCAGACTTGGAGGAAGGACTACCATTGACCTCGTGGCCAAGAAGGGGAATCCGAATAAAGATGCAAATGCGGAGAGTGCAGAAACACTTCCCATTCCAGGTGGGGGTACCATCAAATCAATCCCAAATATCAACAAACCTGACGACACCGGTAAAAATGCAGCCAAGGATTTCGAGAATTTCAACTTGGCTGGATGGCTTGATGCCAACCCCATTCAAACAGGCATCTCCAGGATTTTGTGCGATCTCTACTGTACAGAGGATGCAGTCAAACAAGGCAACAACGTCATCAACGCTAACATCAGGCTCTCCAATGTCGCCCTGCAAACCAACCTCGAGCGCTTGTTTGATTTCCAATCGAAGCTGATCTTCTTTGGTTTGGGGCAGTCTCTCAGTTGACAGTGGAACCGGGTGAAGGATCTTGAAACAGTTTTTGAAACAGTTTGCAGGAAATCTTTCGAAGCATGCCTGTCCAGAGGAAGAGTTGGGGGAGTAAGCGCCCAGATAATGTTACGTCTTGATTAGTGGGTACTCCCCCCCTCCCCCCCCTCAAACGAATGCTATACTCTCTTCAAAGTTGGTTTCTTACAAGTCAGTCCCCAGGAAAAAGACAATCCTACATAATTTTAATTGGCGACACTGGAAACCTAATTAAATTAAGACTTTTTCTGGTGAACTTGTAGTACTTGTGGTACTTGTAGTAATACTTGTAGTAGTACTTGTAGTAGTACTTGTAGTAGTACTTTTCGTACTTGTAGTACTTGTAGTCGTACTTGTAGTACTTGTAGTCGTACTTGTAGTACTTGTAGTGATTGGGATTCAACATGTTGATTGCGGTACCTTTTGCACCTCAAGTTTTCTAAAAGGTGTGGTAAGAGTAAGAGGAAGAGAACGAGAAACAGGAAGAGGAAGAGGAAGAGAAGGAAAGAGAAAGAAGAAAGAGAAAGGGGAAAAGGAAAAGGAAGAAAGAGAGAAAGAGGAAGAGGAAGAGGAAGAGAAAGAAGAGAAAGAAGAGGAAGAGAAAGAGGAAGAGAAAGAGGAAGACGAAGAGGGAAAGTAAGAAGAAGAGAAAGAAAAAGCGAAAGAGAAAGAGAAAGAGAAAGAAGAAGAGAAAGAGCAAGAGGAAGAGGAAGAGAAAGAGCAAGAGGAAGAGGAAGAGAAAGAGGAAGAGAAAGAGGAAGAGAAGCAGGAAGAGGACGGGGAAGAGGAAGAGAAAGAAAGGGAAAGAGGAAGACGGAATAGAACGAGAAAGAGAAATATTTGGGAAGAGAAAGAGAAAGAGAAAGAAAGAGAAAGAGAAAGACAAAGAAATTGGATGCTTTTGATAAAGGTTTGAAGCTTGACATTGGCATTTGCTTTTGGAAAAGGCTTGCCTTTCTTCACTTGGCTCCAGGATCACCTCAGGAAAAGTTTGCTGCAATTGTGAACACAGAAAACAAACCTACTAAAAAACCTACTAAAGTGAACTGGACCCTCTCATGGCCCAGTGCCTTGAAAATTTGTGGAAAAACTGAAAAACTGTTATCTAATAGTCTAATATGGGTTTAATAATAGATTGGATCTTTTTGAAAAAAACTTGAAATTTGACATTGGCATTTGCTTTTGGAAAACGCTTGCCTTTCTTCTCTTGGCTCCAGGATCACCTCAGGAAAAGTTTCCTGCAATTGTGAACCCAGAAAACAAACCTACTAAAGTGAACTGGACCCTCTCATGTCCCAGTGCCTTGAAAATTTGTGGAAAAATTGAACAACTGTTCTTTAATAAGGGTTTAATAAGAAATGGGATTTTTTTGGAAAGGCCGACAAACATGTTTTCATTTGAGAAAAAATGAAACTTGTTTTTCAAAAATCACACAAACAGACATTTTTTCACCCAAAAAATGGTCTGAACAAAATTGGCATTCTAAAATTCCTTGCCACAATAGTGAACCAAAGGATCAATACATGAGTTGGTAATAATTTGGGGACTTCTAAAAACAATAGCGAACTTAGCTACTAATCAGGATACAACATTAGCTGAGTCAAGCCCGTGAGTCAGACCCAAGAGCCAGAGAAGACAAATGGCGGAGTCAGATACCCATAATGGCTGCGTCAGACACAGACAGACATGGTTGCAGAGTTAAACAATGACAAACCAACTAGCAGACATGCAAAGAAAAGAAGTCAGCCGCTATGGGGTGACATTATTTAGGTCAATTATCCAATCACATCAGCACCTGACTCACCTATTGACATTTTTGACTCACCCAATCATTCATGCATGACTCGGCCGTTGTGCCCGTCCGAGCCAACCTGACTCACACGTCATCCGGTCACCCTCCAAAAGGTGCCCACGAGGTCATTTTGCATTTTTCCAGAGGTTCTTCTCCCAGCCTTCAAATTGCTCACACCCGCTCACATCCGCTCACCCCAACCCTGCAAAATCACAAGAAGGAGAAGGAGAAGAAGAAGCATGAGCAGGAGGAGGAGGAGGAGAAGGAGGAGGAGGAGAGGATAGAAAAACAGCAGCAAGAACATGACCTCAGCAAGAAGCGCTTGCCCTCTGACGTGGGAATGCTGTCCTCATCCGCAGGAGTGGACCCAGTCAAGTCCTCAAGAAATGTTACTTTTGAAAAGAGGCCATGTGACAGGTGACGTGACGTGCTGGTGTTTGAATCTAAGGCTGAGGGATCAATTGACCCCCTCACAGACAGAGACGCGAGCCTTGCTGCAGAGTGGCGATGTCGAAGCGCCCCAAGAACTGCAGACGCTACTTTCGGAGATGAGCTTGGGCTGCAATCTTATTCATACCTTGGGAAAATATGGGACTATGGATGAGAATGGCAAGACTTACAACCCTGGGCCCACATGTTCCGTCATCCTTCAGGACTAAACCATTCAATTGTCTAGAGTCTAGATCTTGATTGATTCATACCTATTTGTTCACGCCTTGCTAGAACCTCACACGATTGCCTGTGCTTCCTGCAGAAGTGATGCCCTAAGAGGCTGGGACGAGTCGATCAGTACGTCTGACGGTGTGTTTTTGAGTGCCCACACCACATCTGGAGCTGTCGAGTTATCAACCTCAGTCCATTAAGTCCGCTTGCCCAGCCAATTTTCCTTGATTCGTGTGCCATAAAGATGACCTCAGGAACGAAGTGCCCAAACTCTTGGAGGCTAACTTTGACTCCAGCAGTTTGGCAACCATGATTCGTGGGATGGGGTAAGGTTTGGGCCGAGGTCACAATCACATTATAGAAAAGTCACTGAACTTTAAAACTGGTCATGAAACTTCCCATTGAAGTCAGATCTACTGTGAGAGCCACGTGGAACTGAGGTAAAGGCTCCCTTGCGCTGGATCAATGGTACAGAACTGCCGGCAAGCAGCTCACCGATAGCCGGCTTCTTAGCCATTTCGAATGGATGTCGAACACGGGACAATGGCCAATGATTGAATGGATGAAGTGCTTTCTTTTTTTGCGAAGCGTCCGTCATTTTTTGCGCATCACCAAAACTCTCAGCAATCAGCTCACCTCAACTCCTGGTAGGATCCCATTACCGTCACCGCTTCACAATCAGAACCACATCAATTTCTGTCTTCAATCTTCACTAGAAAAAAATATATATACATATGCATGTGGTAGTATTGCATAATGATATATACAGTACACATATACAACAATATATACATATGTCTGGATTCGTATTCTTGAAATGGTCCAAAGTGACAGGTGTTGAAGGCATCTTCGCCTTCCGCAATGCTTCTTCAGAGTCCGTGGCTTCGGTGCGCCAGTTGGTGGAGAAATTTGTTGCTCAGCGGAATCTCCGGCAAGAGCGCATGACCGATGGATTTGATTCTCGGGGCCGCCCTGCGACACGTGCGGAGTTTGTCCAGGTGTGGAAAGCACAGGACGTTTGCCGTGATCTTTGTAGCAGTTTCACATCACCGACATCACCGCATGCTGGATCCAAAATCGATTAAAGATATACCGATGTTGTTTCTTTCTTGGTGGCATTTGCATTTTCTTCGGCAATGAAATCATGCTGAGCATAGATGAGGATGTGGGGATGGTGTCTGTATCTATGAGAAGCGCACATTTGGGGGTGTACTCACGGACAGACAGAAACAACCCTGGAGGCGACTACTGCGCAGAAGACAAGAGTGGTCCAGCATATTGTGAAAAGGCATAGCCAGGCCGCAGGGCTCAGCCAGATTTTTTTGGTTCTTGTACATACTAAATAGAATTTTAAATCTCCACTTCCAAAGGAACTACTAATTATATCAATTTTCAGGTAAGCCATGAAACTCGAGAGCTTGTGGACTCTTGACAAGTCCATGACCATTATTCAGCTGACAGGACCTGACAAGAGTGGTGTCGATGATGCGGGCTGCGAAGCTTGGTAGCCTTGGCAAGGGACGGAGTTTGCAGGACAGACAGCATAGCAAAGACTAGGTATCGGCGCCAGTAGTGACCCTGAGGAATTTGACCATTGTTCAAAATGCCAACTGCTCAAAACCTGCGTTTCGGAGCATTTTTTCATCGAATGNACTAGGTATCGGCGCCAGTAGTGACCCTGAGGAATTTGACCATTGTTCAAAATGCCAACTGCTCAAAACCTGCGTTTCGGAGCATTTTTTCATCGAATGGAGAATTTAAATGCGCCAAATTCATTGGTATTTGCAAGAGGGCCAGCTTT
>BGPT01000273.1:80946-118796 GCA_003297045.1 Symbiodinium sp. clade C Y103 | reverse complement strand
CTAATATTTTCCACAAAAATGTGTGTACACGTTTCTACATGTTTTCCTTCTCGTTCATTTGGTTTGTTTGTCGCGCTTGATATATACATATCAATATATCTATATATATACATATACGTATATGTATATATATATATATTTATTTAGTTAGTTAGTTTTTTATCTATCTATATTAACATTCCAACTCACAGAGCGTGGATTTTCATCCAATCCATCGGTAGTATACCCTCATGCATACTACCTCTCAAGTTTCAAGGAGGCCAACAAAAGAGAGCGTCATTAGTTTCAACAAAATACTTGCTATCCAGTATCTAAACACGTCGTAGCTAATTCGGAGTTTTTTTATGTTTTGGTTTATCAGCTTGAACATCTAGGCCTATGTACCAAAAAAAAATGATCTCAAATATTTTCATTTTTGTATGTATATGGGGATGTATCACAACGAGGGGTGCCCGAACCTTGAAAATTAAACCAAAATGTCAGAATTTCAGGCACCCTCTATTTTGAGACATGCCAAAAACTAAACTCAAGAACTCTGCAAAACATTCAAATCCAAAATTTTAGGTGTTGTGTAAACAAATTTACATGTGGCCACTCAAAATACTATTTTCCGAGACTCAGGGGGGAAGTTCATGAGACTTTTGTTTAGCATGTGAAAAAAAAACGCCAGTCTGAATCCAGGTTGAATCATTTGCATGAGTGCTGAAATGTAGCAATCTCTCTCTCCATAGCCTTCTCGAAGAGTATAGCAATACTGACTAGTGAGTGGTTGACTGGTATCTGAAACTAGAATCTTTGCAGTAAGGGGTTCCCCCATTGGCCCATGTTTATTAAACCACTGCCACTGTTCATGAAGGGTCCTACAGTCCTACCTTTTGTAGATCTGTCGTGCGCACCTTCGGTCGTACAGAAATAAGGTCGCATTTAGAGCCTCCTGTCGCTCTAAATGCGACCTTATTTCTGTACGACCGAACGTGCGCACGCACGTACGCACGCACGTACGCACGTACGCATGCACGTACGCACGTACGCACGCACGTACGCACGCACGTACGCACGTACGCACGCACGTACACACGCACGTACGCACGTACGTACGCACGTACGCACGCACGTACGCACGCACGTACGCTCCGCACGTTCGGTCGTACGCACGTTCGGTCGTACAGTCGGACGAATACTAAAGTAGTATTCGGGACTTGGGTCNCACGCACGTACGCACGCACGTACGCTCCGCACGTTCGGTCGTACGCACGTTCGGTCGTACAGTCGGACGAATACTAAAGTAGTATTCGGGACTTGGGTCGTACAGAAATAAGGTAGCATTTAGAGCCTCATGAGGCTCTAAATGCTACCTTATTTCTGTACGACCGAACGTGCGTACGACCGAACGTGCGGAGCGTACGTGCGTACGTACGACCGAACGGACATGTGAACGTGCGTACGTACGACCGAACGGACATGTGAACGTGCGTACGTACGACCGAACGGACGTGCGAACGTGCGTACNNNTACGTACGACCGAACGGACATGTGAACGTGCGTACGTACGACCGAACGGACATGTGAACGTGCGTACGTACGACCGAACGGACGTGCGAACGTGCGTACCTACGACCGAACGGACGTGTGAACGTGTGTATGAACGAGTTAGTTGTAGTTGCAATACATACAGTGGCAGTGGTTACATTAGATTAGATGTGTGCACAATCTTTGTGAGTGTGAGTTAGATCACTTTTGTATTGGGGCTGTTGCCATTGCTCACCCTGAGTTTCTTGCATACTAAAGGACTGGACTACATGTCACATGTCTCAACGATTCACAGAGCAGGTTGTGAGGAAACGCAAAATCTGAGTATTACTGTCCGGTGTTGAAAATTTGTGCTGGAATGTGCACCGTTGCACATTGCATTGATCGGAGCGATTTTAGCTAGGTAGTTGCCCTGAGTCTCGGAAAATAGAATTTTTACACTCTATTATGTTTACAGTAAAATCATCGATTTAGGTAAAAAAATCGTAATTTTTCAGGTTGTACCTAAATTTTAGGTGCAATGTAAAATGATTTAGGTGTCACCAAAATTTATTTAGGTGCAACCTATTTTTTTGGGCCTTTGTTTATTTTTTTACACCGATGTTATTTTCTTCATGCACATGAATGATTTTTGTTATTGTTTTGGTAATCTTATGTGGGACAAAGTCGATTTACTTGCATGGTTTAGTTCATTACTTGAGTCACATGACTATGCAGTTACGTGCGTGCAAGGTGCGATGTTATAGTTATTTTTGGGTACATGGGAGTTATTCTACTTGATTTTTTCTGTAAAATCTACTAATTTACTTTTGCTTTATTTGGGGTTGTTTTTTGTAGTAGATTACTTGTGTTGTACATGAGTGTTTTTTACATGCACGATATTATGTTATTACTTGAGGAAAATATTTTTGCGTTATACAAACATACATTCCTTTAATCTCTAAAACTAGATTGTTTGCATGTGGTTTCCTTTCCGGTTTGGCAAGGTTATAAATAGATTTGAATTACTATCATTAACTCAGCAAGTGTCTAAACTGCGAACATTTTTTTTGTTGGGTTCGCGCGCGCGTGTGGAGGGGCATTTGATGCCCAAAAAAAGCACGAAAACCCAACCAAAGGAAAAAAGGCAAGGAAACCCATTGAGAAAGATAACTGTTTCGATCCGTGCAAGTAAAAAAAAGGAGAAACTGTCAGATGGCAATGTGAAAAAATATAATTGAAAACGTTGTTCCATGAAACCGTTTTTTCTCAATCCAGGGTATGATGATGTAGTGATACATCAGAACGTGGGGAACTGTGATTGGATTTGTTTGTGTATATATATCCTTACCAAACATAAGGTAGAATCTTTGAGATAAAGACATTCCTTCCTTCTGCCCAGAAAAAATTGTTCTAAAAGTTTTCATTCAACTATTTTTTTACTTTACATGTATGCGTAATGAATTTACAGATTAAAACATGTAATAGCTGTTAGATTGATTGTGATCCTAAATTTGATTAATCTGAAACAAAAAGGAAAACCCACAGGTATTCAAAATTGAATTTGAATGAGTTCCAGAAAAAAAGACATAATAATAGTCACCTATTTTCTTAAACACAAGTCCAATTTAAGAATGTAATCAAGTTGCATGTGAGGCTAAGCAACCTTCAAATGCTCATTAGTTTTTGGTAAATATTTTTACATATATCATATATTATCTTTATAACTTAAATATAATACATATATATATATATAGAATTAAATGATTGAAGTATATTATATTTCAATATTTTAATAATATATAAAAGCTGGCGATGTCAGAATTGTCAGCGTTTGTCAAATGGGTTGGATTGCCCGGATTGCCCTTTTCCAACATCCCAGCGCGGTTTGTGGGGCGTAAATCCCTAATAAACTATCCCGCGGACTACGCGCGCATAACAACAGCAAATGATTCCCTGTACTATGCGCCAACATGTATGCATGCCTGCATGCATGCACCTTCCTACACTTAAGCGGCGCGCGCCCCACTTCTTTTGCCTGCGCACCCCACATCATTTTGCCCCTTCGCCCGTGCGTTCGCCCGTGCGTTCGCTCGTACAGGGTTTCGGTCGTTCAGTCGGGACCAGTACTAAAGTAGTATTCGGGACTTCGGTCGTACAAAAATAAGGTAGCATTTAAGGCCTCATGAGGCCTTAAATGCGACCTTATTTCTGTACGACCGAACGTGCTTACANAAAAATAAGGTAGCATTTAAGGCCTCATGAGGCCTTAAATGCGACCTTATTTCTGTACGACCGAACGTGCTTACACATGCACGCACACACGTACGCCCGAGCGTTCGCCCGTACGTTCGGTCGTACGTTCGGTCGTTCGGTCGTGCGTTCGGTCGTACGTTCGGTCGTTCGGTCGTACGTTCGGTCGTACGTTCGGTCGTACGTTCGGTCGTTCGGTCGTGCGTTCGGTCGTCCGTTCGGTCGCGCGCCCCCTCGCGCGCCCCCCGTTCGCACGTTCGTACGCACGTACAACCCCCCCTCGTACAATACGTCTTGAAATGCCTTGAAATCATNCCCCCGTTCGCACGTTCGTACGCACGTACAACCCCCCCTCGTACAATACGTCTTGAAATGCCTTGAAATCATCATTAGCGACCTTTTGAATATAGCTAACATATGAGTCATATGTACCAAAGTAAACCATCCATCTTGGATGTTCACAGTTTGACACATACCCACTATAGGATATTAAAAGTGCCCATCAAAACCATTGAAAAACCTTGCTTTGGATACCCTTCGAAACAAAAGCGCGTTTCTGCTGTCCTCAGTTTTATGGTTCAAAATGAACGACCTAAACTGCCTCACGGAATCCACGGTTTACCCATAAGATCCGAAACTGCCAAGAAAAATCAGAAATAGTACGCATTGGCATGGCTAGTTTGACTTGCAAACCTGATTGCATCTCAAATTGTCATTGTTTACAGAACCCGGGAGAACTACCCCAGAACCAACTGGTCACGGGATCGAAGATGCTCGATTGATTCTATGATATTCTATGTATATTCATTTGGGTCGTGCGACAAAAATGGATACCTGACGACAAAAAAAAACATTCATAGTCCAGTGATGCGTGAGAGCCAAAAAATAAAAACATCCAAAATTGGTTGTTTAATGTTGTTTATGAAATCAGGTACCCCCCGTACATGGGATTTTCGTGACCTCCGAATGATGCTTACAGGGCACCTCCAACCAGAAAGGGCCATCTCTGGGCACTTCAGCGCCTGACGAGGAAAACCCAACGAGAAAGGGCCCGGGGCGAAGTGTGGGGCCAATGTTGACAAGTTTTACGCTACCCTCTGGTAAACTAACATAACTATGGGAAATCACCATTTTTAATGGGAAAATCCACTATAAATGGCCATTTTCAATAGCTATGTTAGTTCACCAGAAGGTATATGTTCCATCCCTGATTTATTTTTGTAGAAATTGCCCCTTTCGCGATGCAAAAGCAAGTAGATATACCACCATAGATTGGGGAAAACCCTGATGTTTGAGCCATCAAATAATGTCCCGTCAGGAGAAACTTAGAAGGGTCGTTTTGGTACTTTCAATGTCAGCAGCATGTAGTGGCTGCAGGAATTTCACATTGGTGGGACTTCAATGTCCAGAAAAATATTGGAATTTGGACGTGGCGCTGAAACCAGAGGCTCTCTGACACTCCCCGAGGAGAATTTGTTGATTCTGTCCGGACATAGGCGCATCGTCTCGCAGGGTCTTCGCGCTCGCAACGCAGCAAAGCCCAAATAATGGCGAGAACATGATGAACATGCTTTGTAAACCGGACGCGTAAATCTAAGGCATCTAGCGACCCGTCTAAGCTTCCACGCTGCAATCTGAAGACCTTGCCAAAGCAGCCTTGTCCCCAGAAGTTTGAGAAGCTTTGCGCGGTTCCGTCATCCCAGTTAGGTGCGCATGTCCAGGCACAAGAAGCCGTCAAAATTCTAAGATGGCGCCTGAAACGTTGCGCCAGACGTTGGAAAATCGCAGTTTTACCTCAATTTTTGGCCGACCCTCACTTCGTGCGAACGGTTGAGCCGGGTGCAACATAATTCAATTTTCACCACACAATTGGACGTCGGTTGCTCCAGCACAAGACACAATGCTGCTCTTTTTTGATTGGAATGCTGCATGTGAAAGTATACTCCATACTGCGCAGGAATGTTGCCTATTGAAGGGATATCTCATGTGAAGAAGAGTACAGATTTGCAAAGACGGCGATGTTTCTTCATAAGGTTTCTTCGCTGCAGCTTTGGAGGAATGCTTCAAACTTCGCGGGGGTGACGGAAGGGTTACCCTTAGACTAACCATTTTCAGACAACCTCAAAAAATCAAGTAAAATATTTGCAGAAACACTCATATCAAAATATATTTTGCAATAATATTCTTTCCCGAGAGCCTCTGAGCGAAGGGTTCTTCTAAAGGTTGGGTCTGTCATACATCTTCACAGATTTACATCTTCACATACTCACTTCTTCACACCTTCACATCTTCCCATTTTCACATCTTCACATCTTCACATCCTCAAATCTTGACATCTTCACATCTTCACATCCTCACATCTTCACATCTTCACATCGACACATCTTCACATCCTCACATCCTCACATCCGCACATCTTCACATCCCCACATCTTCACATCTTCACATCCTCACATCTTCACATTCTCTTTCTCTCTATCTCTCTCTCCTTCTCTCTCTCTCTTTCTCTCTCACTCTCTCTCCCTCTCTCTCTCTCTCTCTCCCTCTCTCCTCTCTCTGTCTCCCCTTTCTCTCTCTCCTTCTTTTCTTTCTCTCTTTAGGCCGCGGGCAGTGCCAACGAGGCGTCACGAAACGTCAACCATTTCGAACGAAATGAGGTTCGATCGTCAAAAGCTGATGTAAAATTGCGATTTAACATCCTCAGCGGCAACACTTTCGCACGAAATGAAGTTCGATGTGCAAAAACTGCGGTAAAATTGCGATTTCACAACTTCGGCGGCAACCCTTTCGCACGAAATGAGGTTTGATGCGCAAAAACTGCGGTAAAATTGCGATTGCACAACTTCGGCGGCAACCTTTTCGCACAAAATGAGGTTCGATGCGCAAAAGCTGAGGTAAAATTGCGATTTAACATCCTCGGCGGCAACCCTTTCGCTTCTGCGTCAACTCTTCGGATTCTGTATAAACATGTCTGCTTGTACGAGCGTCTGTGTGTAAAAGCATCTGTGTGCAAAAAGGGTCTGCGTGCGAAAGGGACTGTATGTAAATGTGTCTGTGTGTAAATTGGTCTGTGTGTAAAGTTGTTTCTGTGCAAAGCGTCTGTGTGCAAAAGTGCTTGTGTGAAAAGCGCCGGTGTGTAAAAGCATCCGTGTGTAAAAAGGTCTGTGTGTAAGAGGGTCTGTGTCTGCGGTCTGTGTAAAAGCGACTGTGTGTAAAAGTGCTTGTGTGTATAAGCGCTGGTATGTAAAAGCATCTGTGTGTAAGAGATATTTGAGTGTAAAAGGGTCTGTGTGTAAAAGTGTTTGTGTGTAAATGGGTCTGTGTGTAAAAGCTTCTGTGTGTAAAAGTGCTGGTGTGTAAAAGCATCCGTGTGTAAAAGGGTCTGTGTGTAAAAGATATTTGTCTGTAAAAGCGTCTGTGTGTAAAAGTGTTTGTGTGTAAATGGGTCTGTGTGTAAAAGCTTCTGTGTGTAAAAGGGTTTGTGTGTAAAAGTGTTTGTGTGTAAAGGCATTTGTGTGTAAAAGGGTCTGTGTGTAAAAGGCGTCTGTGTGTAAAAGGGTCTGTGTGTAAAAGTGTTTGTGTGTAAATGGGTCTGTGTGTAAATGGGTCTGTGTGTAAAAGCTTCTGTGTGTAAAAGTGTCTGTGTGTAAAAGGGTCTGTGTGTAAAAGCGTCTGTGTGTAAAAGCGTCTGTGTGTAAAAGCGTCTGTGTGTGAAAGCTTCTGTGTGTAAAAGGGTCTGTGTGTAAAAGCGTCTATGTGTAAAAGCGTCTGTGTGTAAAAGCGTCTGTGTGTAAAAGGGTCTGTGTGTAAAAGTGTTTGTGTGTAAATGGGTCTGTGTGTAAATGGGTCTGTGTGTAAAAGCTTCTGTGTGTAAAAGCGTCTGTGTGTAAATGGGTCTGTGTGTAAAAGCTTCTGTGTGTAAAAGCGTCTGTGTGTAAAAGCGTCTGTGTGTGAAAGCGTCTGTGTGTAAAAGCCTCTGTGTGTAAAAGCGTTTGCGTGTAAAAGCGTCTGTGTGGAAAAGCTTCTGTGTGTAAAAGCTTCTGTGTGTAAAAGCGTCTGTGTGTAAAAGCGTCTGTGTGTAAAAGGGTCTGTGTGTAAAAGCGTCTGTGTGTAAAAGCGTCTGTGTGTGAAAGCGTCTGTGTGTAAAAGGGTCTGTGTGTAAAAGCGTCTGTGTGTAAAAGCGTCTGTGTGTGAAAGCGTCTGTGTGTAAAAGGGTCTGTGTGTAAAAGTGTTTGTGTGTAAAAGGGCCTTGCAGCTGCAGAACTTTTGTGTGTACAAGGGCCTTGCAGCTGCAGAATTTTGATAGGGAGAGGCATACTTGTGCAAAGACAGATGTGTGTCACGTTGTACCTGTCTTCTTGTCTATGTCCGAATTGTTTGATTGCGAAGGCATTGGGCATACGCTCGTTGAAACCTCGTCATTGTCCACCTCTTCACATTTTCACATCCTGACATCTTCACCTCCTCATCAACACATCTGCACATCCTCACATCTTCTCATCCTCACATCATCACATCTTAACAACTTCACATCTCCACATCATTTCACATCTCCACATCATTTCACATCTTCACCTCTTCGCATCTTCACGTCCTGACACCTTCGCTTCCTCATCATCACATCCGCACATCTTCACATCTCACATCCTCACATCATCACATCCTCACATCCTTACATCTTCACATCTTCACATTCTAACATCTGCACATCTTCACCTCGTCGAATCTTCACATCTTCACATACTGGCACCTTCATTGGTAACAGTCTTTCACAACTTGTTTACAACATTCCTTTTCTTATTTGCACCTTATACATTCACATCTTCTCTCCTTGAGACATCACCATATTTTTTTAAATTTATGTTTCATGCTATACGATCTTGACAATTACATATCTCACTATACTTCTCTTCGCTCTCGGCCATCCGTCGTCTAGTTTGGCTGTAAATCCACAAAATAAGCGGGTCCCAAATTGATGGTTCATGGGTTCACTATGCTCAAATCTCCATTTTCATGGTTTCACAACAACCACTAAATCCCCATGTTCGACATTTGAATCCCAATTTGGCTGGTTAAATCCCAATGTTCAAGGTAAACCCACCATTGTTCACCCTCTTTGCTGCTCATTTCTGATCCTTGACCCACCTTTTTTTCATGCTGAAGGGCGCCTGTACTCATCTCGGGCACCAAAAGGGCGGCAGCACCCTGACCTGGGGGGTTTGAATAACCCTCCAAAACATGGTATCTCATAGGCTTTGATCTAACCAAATATGATGAAACATGGCGACATATGGTGAAACATGGTGAAACTAGCCATCACAAATTGGAATATAACATTATGTAAGCATAGCTAATAGCTTACCAGATAATGCCTGGCACGCGCCGGGGCGGAAGTTTCGAGAAGAAGTAACACAACCATAGGAAGAAGATGACCTATAGGAAAATTTTTGAAATGCAGATGCAACCAAGTGTTGAAGTTGTGAGGTGCATCAATGAATGAGCAAATGGTTGTTGAGATGCCAATGAAATGACATGAAAGAATCCATGCACAATTGACTGAATGAATCAATGAACCAATGAATCGATGAATCAATGAACCAATGAACGATGAATCAGTGACTCGACGAAGAAACGAAGCAATGAATCAGTGAATCAGCCACTCAATGAATCAGTGAATCAGGGAATCAACCACTCAATGAATCAATGAGTGAGTCAGTCAAACAACGAACCAAAGAATCAGTGATTCAGCGAATCAATGAGTCGGTGAAACAACCAATCAATGAATCAATGAGCCAATGAACCAATGAATGAACGCACCAACGAATGATTGAGTTGATTGATTGGGAGGATGGATGGATGAGTGAGCTACTTTGCTGAGCGACTTCTTCACTGAGCGACCTCTTCGCTGAGGCACCTCTTCTCTCAGCTACTCTTGTTCCCTGAGCAGCCACTTATCTAGGCTGCTTCTGCTCTCGGCTGTCTCCCAGCTCTCCGGCAACGCGCAATCCTGGGACACATGCGTGTCCGAAGACCTGGGGCCTCCAGTGATGATTTTTGTGTCTTGATGTGTGACCGCTTGTGATGGAATCTAAGGGCAAAACAGGCGACTGCCAGTCGAATTCCACAGCAGGTCTGCCGACTGAGCAAGCTTCACACCTCAGTCTACGCGGCACTCAAAAAAACAAGTTGAAGCCAAAAAACAAGCGCAGAAAAAATGGGGATTAGATTCGACATGCAGGGGATTTTCCTAATTGCCTCTGAATGTGTCCAAGTTGCCTATGACTGCAATCAGCTTGACCTTGATTCCTTTGCTGTATGGGCACAGCCTCAGGACAGGCACAATCTATGGATTGCAGTTGGCTGTACCAGGCGCACGGAACAGTTGGAGCTCAGCCCCAAACTCCAAGACTTGCGCTGCACGCTTGCGTTGCCAGCAGAAAGGTGCAGCATGGGTGATCGAATGCACTACCTTCGGACGCCAGTCTCCATGACGCCTCGATGCGCATGATGTCGATGATGTCCTCATCCCTCAAGAAGATGCAGATGCGCCATGAAGACTCAGTCATTGCCTGCCAAAATAACATAGACATATTATTTCATGGTGGCCCTGAAACATGCAGCTTGCATCACAGAATACCTAATCAGGACAGATTGTTGCTTATTTATTATTTGGAATATATTTGACTATATTTGCGAGGCTTTCCTTGAAACTTTCTCAGAACTTTATACTGAAATTATGTATTTGGGGCGCTCATTTTATGGAGAAACTGGGCTATATGAACACACAACATGGATCAACGCGGTCTTCTACCAACAACAGCTTCGCATACACTCTCTTTTTGACTCAGTTCACTGGATCGGCGATGTTGGTTTGTTTGATTTATTCAATGATTTGCTCTCATTGACTCACAGTTGAGTTTTGAGTTGTGCTAGGATGTTGCATGTCAATTGTTGCTTTTTGTGCCAGCCAGGCATTGCAGACTCCTTGGCTGGGTTGAATGTCCCACTTTCCCTGATGTCAGACTGTTTCTTGCCTAATCTTGTCGACAAGAAAGACAACCAACATTGCAAACATTTCTTAGGCAGCCGATGTTTCTGGGGACGGGGCTCTGAAGCTGCTGGGTCTCACGTCACCAGTCCTTAGATTGACTTGGATGTTAAGCCAGTCATGTCAATCTCACTGAATTAAACTAATTTCAGCATGCCACAAAATGCCAATAAAACCGAAATGGAAATTCAGATGGAAACATCACTAGAACTGTTCAAACCCTAACTAAAACAATCAAGAATCACTTCCCGCCGAGCCCTCTCAAGTTGGCCAGCATCTGATGACGAGCTTGAGATGGACGAACTGGAACCACCAAGGGACTCTGAGCCATCATCACCATCATCACCATCAACACTAGAGTCACTAGAGTCACTAGAATCCCTAGACCACAGCTACACCCTGGCAAGCCTACATTGAGGCGACCTAGACCTGTCTGTCATTTTCCCAGCATCATGAGCCAATATTCCTAACAGCGAAATGCAGCAAAGCAAAGTCTCAAAGTGCACTGGACTAACATCACTCTGCCTCAGGTGGCTCTTGGAAATGATGGCAGGTATCGATATGTAGCCCAACAGAGCCAACATAATCGAAGTAAAGCCTCAAAGAAAAATAAACAGCCCCTGCACAAAAAACACATACAAGAAGCACTCAAGAAAGAACAGACCAGTGACCAGCAGCTACACTGTAAGTCCGTTGGTTTGCACAATCAACGGAAACTAAATGCAATCAAAAGCAATTTTCAACCATGCAACCCAATGCGGTATATCGAAGAAAACCTCAGATCACATCAGTGGCAGGCAGCAACCGTATGCGGCAATAGAATGATGGCTTGAAGTTGCACGGTCATCTGGTTGTCACTCCTTTTCTTGCCGCTCGTATGGTTTGCTGTGTCTCTGTCTCATTCTATTGCACTAGCCTGCATACTTTGGTGACAGCCAGAGCTGCTCTTGCCAAGTTGCAGACCGTCTCTAAGGTCTCAAAAGGCTTGTCACCATCTTCGAGAATCGCCTGGCGGACCTGCAGGTATCGAGAAAAAAATTGAAAAAAAAACATAGCGAAATTCAAAAACAAATGCAAACTTTTGCAAGCCGTCAAGGAGGCGCCTGGTCAACTGCGCTCTTTGCCACTAGTTCGCCTTCCTCCTTGGAGTTGATGATATAGGATGCAATTGCCTCAGATTGGAAAAGATGCCTAGCAAAACTTCCACTCTTCATTTCCGTCAATGTCAAGAACTTCATATTGTCAAGTTGCAATATCATTTGTCGGAATCATCAATCTTTGGAAAACCTTGTCTCCATCAACCGCATCTTCCTGGTCAACCTTGTCTCCATCAACCGTCTCGTGGCTATCATTCCTCACTCCGTTGGCCTGACCAATCTTCGCTTCCAGCAGTGGATCTTCTTCTTGTTCATCTTCAAATTCATCACTGTCGGATTCATCCTGGGCTCTACGATGACCTGAAATCCAAGATCTTTGACTGGAAAAGCTGATCACCAAAGAACACATCAAACCAGCAAGCAAAATTAATCAAAGTTCTATTCTTCAAAATCCAGTGAATGTGCCTGCGCATCCAGCAGTTTTGCGCGCAGCCCCCAATACATGTGAGCCAGCTGCCGGAACACCAGGCCCTGCAAAACCTGAGTTGGCTTTGGAAATCATTCCTAAACAACAACTTCAAAGCAACACCGTAGCAGCTGCAGTGGAGAATTCTTCAAGCTGAGTCACTCTGAGGTTCAGATGTCAAATATGGATTAGTTCCCAGACATGGAAGTTTCCGATCATACCGGAGAGGGGATCGGCTCCTCTCTCTATCACTCTCCTCCATCAGATTCTTCTCGTTCTTCTCCTTCTTCTCCCTTCCCAAGCCCAAAGTTGTAAGACCATAGTTTCTGAACTTCTTCTTCTTCTTCAACTCATCAGTGGGGGCCAACACATAGTGCCTAAGTTTGACACTCAATACTCTTGGAAAAACACGCGTGCAAAACCCTAAGACGCTTGCGGAAGCATATAACCTATCCTTTTGGGAACATACAAAACATGTTGTCCCAAAAATGTTGTCCAAAAATGTGGAATGAAAAAACATTCAGGCTAGAATTGACAACCAGCTGCGTTGTCACATAAACCGAATGAATTGCCAATCCTTGTTGCGTGACATGCTCCAGCGCCGGATTCGAAAATTGAATCCTTTCAGCTGCAACGGCAGGTATGACAAAGGGAACTGGGCTTGGGAGCCAAGAAAACCGGATTCAATTTTTTTTATAAAAAACTAGACGACAGTGTGGCCCGAAAGGAAAGCAGGAGGGAGTAGACGAAAAGAGTTGGGAAGGAGAAGATAGCAAGAAATCGTAGGATGATTGATGNCCCGAAAGGAAAGCAGGAGGGAGTAGACGAAAAGAGTTGGGAAGGAGAAGATAGCAAGAAATCGTAGGATGATTGATGTTGATGAATGACGATGAATGAAAATAAGTGATAAATGTTGCGATGAAGAGTGATGCATGAACGTGTCATGAATGAGAAATAGGTTCCTATGGTGCTTGTGCATTTGCAAGCGATCACGCTATCAGAGAACTCTTTATACACAAGCTTCAACACACAGAAGCTTTTACACAGAAGAACTTTTACACACAGACGCGTTTACACACAGGAGCTTTCACACAGAAGAGCGTTTACACCAAGACACGTTTACACACAGGAGCTTTCACACAGAAGAGCGTTTACACCAAGACACGTTTACACACAGGAGCTTTCACACAGAAGAGCGTTTACACACAGGAGCTTTTACACAGAAGAGCGTTTACACCAAGACACGTTTACACACAGGAGCTTTCACACAGAAAAGCGTTTACACCAAGACGCGTTTACACACGGGAGCTTTTACACAGAAGAGCGTTTACACACAGACGTCTTTACACACAGAAGCTTTTACACATGCATATCTGTCGTCATGCCGAGCCGTCGCTCCTGCTGACTCGGCTGAGACTTCCACACCCAAGGCTTGGTAGCAAATCTATGAACAGACGGCCGAATCAGATGTCGAAAATTAGGAGTACCACGGAGTAGCCACAAAACGCGCAAAATCATGGCCTCGAGACGGAGTCCGGTGACTTGTGGTGCACCCACTTATGGAAGCAGCATGAAACACCCAAACCGGTTGGTTTGAGTGGCCAAGGCCGCAGAAGTGAAACTTTCAAGTGGTAAGATTCAGTGCTGCATCACAGTTCGGCCCCGGAGCTTCCATTCTCACCAAGCTTGGGTCTGCAGATTCATGTTCTGTCTCAGAACCTGTGGCAAACAACCATGTCATACACTATGAACAAAGAGGTCTGAATTCTCTGTGCATCAAAGATCATCAAAGCGCCTCCGCAGAGACCAGCCGCAATGTGAAGTCCAACACATGAAAATTGCAAAGCAGTGGCGCACATGCGTCATAATAGCTAAGGACGTATCTGCAGAACTAGAGAAAACCGTCATGATGACAGGCGGCTGGCTCACAGCGATTTCTAGATTAACGATTCCTGCATAAATAAGTATTCGTAGGTATTTGCAGTTTACATTGCCTAATTCGGCCAACTGGCGATCTTGAAACGAAGATAGCACCGCCTCTAATGATGCACCCCCAAAAGAGCTCCTATGAAACTTTTTGGACTTAACAAGTGGTAAGAGTGGGACATGTGGCACGTGTTCTAATCGGCTTGTTTTCCATAAATGATACCAGTGTTTCGTCTATTCCTGGATGTCAATGCACGCAAAGCACCCAGGGTTGCTGAAGCGGCTGTCATCATGTCCTGGTGCAATGAAATATTCTGGGATGTGTTCAGGCAACTGGCAACTCTGTTTCTGCACCCAGCACCCATTGGTTGGATCGATTAAGTATGAACAATCCATGAACATTGATAAATCTGCAGCCTCTGCAAACCCAATTCTTCTCTTCGCGCAGCCAGCACAGTGCGTTTTGCAACGTCCAGCTGCAATCCCGCATAGCGCAAGAGTAGCACTATGGGAAAAACTACCTTTCTCGCTGCTGTTACAATGCATTTAGCAGCGTCACTACCTTTGCTGCGCGCAGCCATGCCAATGCGTTTCGCTCCACCTGACTGCAAACCCGCAAAGCAGGAGCGTCGCACTGAATCGACCCGCGTTCGCGCAGCGCTGACAATGGGGGCGACTTTTTGCCACTCTGGCGTTGTCTGCTTTTAACGATTTTATTCTCTGAAATCGAACTCTCGCTACAGTCCTGTGCACTTTTTGTCAACCACTTTCCCAGATCGAGGCCCAACCGCAGAAACGGAGACCCTACTTCGTCGACCACGGAAGCCACTTTACCCGAAAAACAGGGTTTCGCGCCCAAGAGTGTTTTTCACCCGTGAATTCACACACGTATGATGATGATGATGATGATGAGGATGACGATGACGATGACGATGACGATGACGATGACGATGACGATGACGATGACGATGACGATGACGATGACGATGACGATGACGATGACGAGACTGCTCCTGGACAAGCGTCCATAACTCGGAAGTTTGTAAACGAAACTTCCTTTGGTAAGGAGATGATTCTCCGGGTTTCATGATGGTTTAATGGTGGTTCAATGTGGATTCAATGGGTTTTTTGGGGCGGTTGAGATGGGACATTGCTGACTGATAGGGGATGATTCAACCCATTTTTGATGGTAAACCACCTATTACTATTCGTTGGTTGAAGAACGAAAAAGCATTTGAATTAACAATGGAAATTGAAGTAACCCCATTTTGTGATTGAATTGAACAAATTTAAATGGGAATTGAAGTAGCAACACAATCAATCTACAAACAACTTACCTCATGTTCAAAGATGATTTACTGATCAAAATGGCGGACTCATGATGGATTTGGATTCCCGAGGCAGGCATGGATCAAAACCCGCTTCTCCCATTCTTACTCATTACATCCTCATGGTTGACGGTTCAATCCCAAATTGTGCTCCCTAAATTGCTATGTTTGCTGCTTAGATCCTTAAATTGGTTGATTGAAACATATTGAAACTCATGAATCCTCTCATGGATTGCTGGGTGAAATCCAAGCAACTTTACTTGTGACATCCGTGGCCAAGATTGGTGAAACACCTCAATTTTTGCTGGTTCAATTTCCAGAGGCTCCAGTTTCCTGAGCCGCCGAGCATGAAGTAATCAAGGAGGCTTCGTCCGATTCGTCAGCCTGCACCGGCAGTAACTGATGTGGTCGCAACCAAAACTGATTTCTGTTTTGGCCGCTTTCCGTGCAGTCTGTGAAAGGGGAGGAAATACATATACTGCAGTACCAATCCATCGAAAAATAATTTTGATGGATTTTGGAGCCACTTTTGCGGTTCTCTAGCTCCAATATCTATGGCAAGTTCTACCATCATTTCCAATCATTTCACATCGCCCCCGCCAAGTTCGGAATTTCTTTCAACCATGCTATCCTGTAGAATCCCGGAGAAAAAAGGGTTTGTTTGAGCTCAGATGAAGCATTCCTCTGTCAGAGGCAGTTTATCCATCATTCATTGGTTACATGACTATAGTGGTTGTTTGAACTCGTTTTTTTGTAGGCTTGCATCACCGAACCAATCGATTCATACGCATTTAAGTAGAACAACATCACCCAGTTTAGAAGGTACACATGTGTAAATATACATATGCCCTCCAGTTATTTAACAAAGCTATGGAAAATTGCGCATTTACAGATGATTTATGATGCTTGACCTATTAAAAATTGTGAGTTTCCTAAAATAGGGGTACCCCCAAATCATCCATTTTAATAGGATTTTCCATTATAAACCATCCATTTTTGGGTACCCCCATTTTAGGAAACCCCCAGGTTTATGGCAACCTGGATTCAGTTCCATCTTTCCATCTCTGTCGGGTCCTGTTTCTTTAAGGAATGATCTCTGCCGTCGCATGGACGTCACCGGAGTATCTGTAGCACAAGCTATGCGCAGCTTACCCTCTGGTAAACGTTTACATAGCTATGGGAAATCACCATTTTTTATGGGAAAATCCACTATAAATCACCGTTTTCAATGGCAAACTGTTAGTTTACCAGAGGGTAACCTCCAGTTGTTGATGCCACTAGTTTTTGCCTAAAGATTGCAACTTCAGATTGTATGTGGGGCAATAATACAAACACGAGCCAATTCTCTCCTGCTGAATGCTGCTGTTCTTGTTCTATGTGAAGAAAACAGCCCGAACTGCAAACCAGGGTCAACATCGTTTTTGTTGGCAGTTTCAACGCATCCGCCTAAACTAGTCGAGTGGGAATATTAAGGGTTATCATTAGTTGTCATTGATGTGTTTGATGCTTGTTGGGGTTGCTGGTCACATCTGTTCAAAGCAAAAACGTACAAAAACTAAAAATATAATCCGCAGCACCATCCTTTGTTCCTCCCGCAATGCAAATTCCACGCTGTTAGATGCCGCACATCCCGCTACCATTACGCAACATGAAGCAACTCCTGTGTGCAGCAAATATGTTGCTGGACTTTGCTACAAATATCTGAACTGATCTCTGACTCTGGTGCTGTCGCCGCACAATACCGGATCGCCCCAGGTCACAACGCTGCCATCTGCCAAGACTGCGGCAAAGGCGCGATCTGTAGTATGGACCTGCTGAACATTCCTCAGCTTGTCACTGACGAGGGTGCTGTCGCCGCCCCACCACGGATCGCCCCAGGTGACAACGCTGCCATCTGCCAATATTGCAGCAAACGCGTGCTGTGTGGCATGGACCTGCTGAACATTCCTCAGCTTGTCACTGACACTGGTGCTGTCGCCACCCCAGTCCGAATCGCCCCAGGTCACAACGCTGCCATCTGCCAAGACTGCGGCAAAGGCGCGCTCTGTAGTACGGACCTGCTGAACATTCCTCAGCTTGTCACTGACGCTGGTGCTTTCGCCGCCGAACTCCGGATCGCCCCAGGTCACAACCCTGCCATCTGCCAAGACTGCGGCAAAGGCGCGCTCTGTAGTATGGAGCTGCTGAACATTCCTCAGCTTGTCACTGACACTGGTGCTGTCGCCGCCCCACCACGGATCGCCCCAGGTGACAACGCTGCCATCTGCCAATATTGCAGCAAACGCGCGCTGTGCGGCATGGATCTGCTGAACATTCCTCAGCTTGTCACTAACCCTGGTGCTGTTGCCGCCCCAGTCCGGATTGCCCCAGGTCACAACGCTGCCATCCGCCAATATTGCAGCAAACGCGCTCTCTGCAGCATGGACCTGCTGAACATTCCTCAGCTTGTCACTGACACTGGTGCTGTCGCCGCCGTCCTCCGGATCGCCCCAGGTGACAACGCTGCCATCTGCCAATATTGCAGCAAACGCGCGGTGTGCGGCATGGATCTGCTGAACATTCCTCCGCTTGTCACTAACCCTGGTGCTGTTGCCGCCCCAGCGCGGATTGCCCAGGTCACAACGCTGCCATCTGCCAAAACAGCGGCAAAGGCTAAGGCTGTGGCGTGGATCTGCTGAACATTCCTCAGCTTGTCACTGACGCTGGTGCTGTCGCCGCCCCAGTACGGAGCGCCCCAGGTGACAACGCTGCCATCTGCCAATATTGCAGCAAAAGCCTTTCTTGATGCAAAAATATGCTGAACCTGCTTGAGCTGATCCCGGACCATCGCACTGTTGCCTCCTTGATCTTCTTGCCCCCATGTGACAATCCTGTTACCTCCGACGCACCACAATGCCAACGCGCCCTCTGTTGCAGCTCCTTTGAGTTCCTGCGCCACAGCAGTAATGCTGTCTCCACTTCGAAGCCCGGAAACTTGAAGAGGTTCCGTTGGATCCAAAAGGTGCCCGTCGGGGCCAGCAAGCCTTAGGAAAGGGTGCCTCAAAGACTGCTGCGCAGCCATTTTCAGATCAAGAACGGTGCCACCCAGCCGAAGCGACAGAGCTGCACACCGTCCGCTGGGCAACGACACGTTCAGTTGCAGGGTGCCGACAGGCTCCCCAACTTTCTTTTTGTCGCTACATTTGCGCCTTTTGCTGTCGGGCACCATGGTCAAAAGCTAACTCAGTGAACTAATGATGAAACAAAATGATGGCTGTGTCCTGCTGTATCTTGGAAACCATTCCGCATCGATAAAAAGGTTCAAGATGAAACTTCAATTTTGCCCGTAGACTACTGAGACTGCAAGCTTGTCTCCATTGTCAGTCTTACAATTCATGTTTTGGTTCGTTATAGTGATCCGAATTCTAAGTGCACCTGTAGGTTCTCACGAGAGGAATTTTTGAGGTGTTTTCAAGGAGTTCTGCTGGTTTTTGGTGCGGCTTCATTGAATTTCCCAGCTGGTTTACCACGCACTGGCGCACTGGCTTCGCATTCAAAAACAAGATGGCTGCAGCATGAATTGCATGGCCTAGACTCAACCTTGAATGAAACGGCTCTATACGATTTTTTCCGAGTTTGTGCGCAAGCTTTGGGGCCCCTTTTATCAGGATGTTCTGCATTCTCTAGAGGCAAAACTTGCATTTTTGACGTGATTTGTTTGCTTCTTTGCTGCCCCTCCTCTTCAGCTGATTTCTAAAGCTCTTATTGCTACAATGAATGCACTCTTTGCAGTCTTCACCTCACTTGCACCTTCTGATTGATACTACTGGGTTCCTGCCTGAAATAGTAGTGATAGCAATATCCCATCAAAAATTGGATTACAAGGTGGTCCGTGGTCCCAGTAGATTTCTCGTTCGCTCTTTTTTTTTTTCTCTCTCTCTCTCTCTCTCTCTCTATCCTTCCATTGCCATCTAGGCTGAGAAGTTGGTTTGTAATTTTGTAGCTAACTGAGCTAACTGTTGGGTGAATGGTAGAGATATCTACAGTTGGCCGCCTTGAAATACACAAACTTACCCACACCATCCATATCTATCCATTGTATGTTTGCTTTTTGAATCAAAATGTAGGAACATAAATCAGCACCATGGATGCTACTCCCATCAAAACCCTGGTTTAGTTTAGTATCTGATCTATTCATCTTCAGGGGTATACAAAGGTCCCGGCCTGGGGTTGCTTCAAACCACATGTGTCGTTGCTTTATGCTGATTTTTTGATAGGGATTCCCCGTTCATGGCTTGCGAAAATCCCCAAGATATTAGTTAGTATAATCCCAGAAGTAATCATCAACCAACCGGGGTTGGAAACACTGCTCAATCTGATGTTTTTGCGCATCAGAAATGGGGGGGTTGACCTGCAAAAAAAGGTCTCCTGCGGTGAAGCATTGAGATTTAATCAGCACATTTTGGGATGTAAAGCCACACGCACTTCTCTTTTTGCATCAGACATATGGAAATTCAAGCAGAAAGAGTCGCTTTAAATTGACATATTACTTTGGGGAAGGAATTGTGACCATGACTATCCAGTTGGGAAATTCGCAAAATGCATTGAACGGAGGAGTTACTGTGATCGCTCTGCAGAATCGGCAGCCCCTCCTAGAATTCCCCAGCCTCAAGGGCCTTTGCCTGGCGATGCTGAGGAGTATCATCTGAGGACATCGAAGAGCTATAAATAAGAGAATGGGAAAAAATATACAGTATACTCAGTATACCCAAAAAAAAACACTCGATGATCATGATTTTCTCCATCAAAAGCAGGTATACCTTATTTCTCGGCAAACTATAAAGCCATACATCCAAGTCTGGGAACATCCAGGTGATACTTGTCCCAAACATTCCCGTGTTTCTTACTTAGAACCAACCGTGTTGTCTTGCCAAAACAAGAAGTTTCATGAGTTAATCACCATTCTTGCCTGGCTAAACCACAAGTTTTGTTGGTTAAAAATCACGTTGGCTCAGCCCATTTTCTCCTGGTAACCTGTCTTTTTTTGCCTGTATTTGCTGCTTCGACCCCATTTCTTGGGCTTCAACCCTGATTTTTTGCTGGTTACCCACCGTTTTCATTCGTTGAACCCCATGTTGGGCGTGTTCAATCCCCATTTCTTCCACTTTACCCACATCTTTTTGCCCAAACCATGCTGCAAAACCTTCAATTTCTGTTCATAAAGCCACATTTTTTTCCATTTTTTTCCACATTTCTGCGAGTTCCCCCCTGTTTTTCGTTGGTTCCCCCCAGCATTTTTCCACCGCGGCCCGGCGGCCTGGCGCAGCACGTGCAACGTCACGGCCTCCCGCAGAGGCTCGGTCAGGCGGCCGCCGGAGAGGTAGCTGGCTAAGGCCCAGCGACATACGATGCCTTGGGTGCAGCGGCTTTTGGGGTGTAGAAATGGTGTAAAACAATGGTTTCTTTAAGGGGTGATTTGGTGATTTAACATCATGATTTAGTGATTCTTGGTGATTTATGGCCATGACAGGAACCGATTTATTGGAGGTATCTACCAGATATAAGGCATATGTAAGGGAATATCGCCACAAAATGTGGTCTTACATGGTACATTACCTCCGATTTATTGGGTCCCTAAAGTCCCTTGAAAAAATAACCGTACAATCTTGAGAAAGGCGTTGCTACACACGTCCAGATTACTAGACATAATAGTAGTATGAATTTCAAATATTGTGTACATCACAATGGTATATGTAACAACGATGATAACAGTAATATTGATAATGTATCTTTACTGTGTATATATATATATAATCATATAAATTCATAACAATAATTCAATGCCATTGGTATGTGAATTTAGCGTAGTTGCACAATAAGTATAGACTGTGTTTCTTGATACAATATGATATAATGTGTATATGCAATGCAAGTGCATATAATGATGCATGTGCCTGATAATATGGGTATAGAATATACGTATACGTATATGATACGAACTAGATTGTGGGATGCAAGTACGAAAGAATGGTCTCTTGTCAAATGAGGGAACAGGATGGTTAACATCAGTACAATTAATGAATAGAAACATAATCAATGAGAAAGCAAATGTAAGCAATGCATGACTCAATGTATCGCGAGTACCAAGGTGTGTAACCAATCATTTTTGCAGTATCTCTGCTGGTGGTAGATCAGAAAGAAAGAATTGCAGAGTTCGTGCCACAAATAGATGTTTGCACAGATGTTTTATCCCGTGCAGCAATTTAACAATTCATCACAAGTCCAAAGTTTGACAACCAACTAGTATATGGATTCCATTTGCTTGAATTCCAACATGGACAAGATTTTGAGGAATAGCCATAGCCAACTTGGAATTCATTATCGCAAGGCGAGTGAAATACTCCAAAATTTGTCAGTGATCTACCCTTTTTAATCACTCTCTGCAGGTATCATCATGGAATCATAGGTTTCTGGTAATCTTTGCCACCCTCTAAAAGCAGCCTCGCGTCGATCAGTCGCTTGCCATAGCAGGTCAGGAATCTGCTTAGTCATTGCCTGGGTAATGGTATGGCCACAAACTTCCCACATGAAATTGTGGAAAACACGCCTCAAGTTACGGTCCTTCAATATATCTGCGATGGATTAATCCAATATATAGTCGTATATACCTATGCCATTTGCCATATCTAATGCTAAGCTTATATACGATGTGTATACCTCTATTACATATTATAACATATATCATACATGTATAGTATATACATGTTACATACACATCAAGTTAGTACAGTACAACATTATGCCACCCCTGGACGGCACCTCCCCACCTCCAGGAATCGCGGTGCCCACAGGCCCGCATAGGCGTGCGTCAGCAGCAGGGCGCAGCAAGTCTGTGGTGAGAGATCCGCTTCCTCGCCACAAAATATCAAGGCGTTGGTCTCCAACAAACCAAAGTGGGATGCCAAAGGAATTGGATTTGCCAATCACTAGTGGAAATGATAGTTTTGTCAGGTTCATGAATATTTTATGCTTGCCAATTCAATCGCGCTTATGTACTGAATCCTCAAGTCTTGTTGCCTCATCTCTCAGTTTTCATGGCCATATTGTACGTAATTTGGGGTTTGATGTATTATTTTCAGACAAACCCAAGTACCCAAATATCATGCTGACTATATAAGTGATACCCTCTGGTAAACGAACATAGTTATGGAAAATCACAATTTTTTAATGGGAAAATCAACTATAAATAGCCATTTTCAATAGCAAACTGTTAGTTTACCAGAGGGTATCTCGCATTGATTCCCGATAATTCCCACTGATTTCCACCGACGATGATCCAGCTAAGAAACTGGTAGCCCTGCTTAACAAGCCCTCCCTCCGTGGGCAAATGCCATTCACCACCAGTCAAACTAAGCCCACAAACACTCACCAGTTGCTAATTAATCAACATTGATTCCAGCAAATCCACATGTGGTTGCGTATATCATCTTTTATCATATTATATCCCCATTTTTTGCCAAAATTGACCCAGAAAAAGTAGGGTGAAACACCAAGCAGGGCCCTGTACCAGGCCCCCGTCCTCTGCATACTGCGACAGCTGCAGGGCCGCCGTCAACTGCTCTGCTGGCAGCTGGGTGGCGGCAAAGGCCACGCCGCAGTTGGCCGCGTCCTGGGGTCGTTTTGGAGAATCCACCATCAAAAGGATGGAAAAATGGTGGACAACATGGGGATTTCTGAGATTTATCCATGTTTGATCCATAGAAAGTGTAGCCTCTGGTCAACGTTTACATGGCTATGGAAAGTCACCATTTTATAGCTGGGAAAATCCACTAGTTCTATGGCCATTTTCAATAGCTATGTTAAATTACCAGAGGGTAAGCCCATTCATTCCATTGCAAATCCCTATAAAATCCCATTCACCAATGGTTTCCTATGGTTTTCCCATGGTTTTCAATAGCTATGTAACAAATTACCAGATGGTAAATCCTAGTAAATCCATATTAAATCCTATTAAAAATGGTAAATCCCTATGAAATCCCATTAAAAGTGGTGATTTTCCATAGTTATTTTCCATAGAAAGTGTAAGTTCATTGAAGTTGGTTGTCCCCAACTTCGCGCCAGGCTACAGCCGCACTCAGCTGGCCAGCCAAAGACTTGGCGGCGGCCGCCTCCACTAGGGACAACCAGAAGGCCTGCGACGGGAGTTTCCATCGTGATATGGGATGAGGGGAGTTTCCATAGCAGAAATGGAATCTCAGATCGAAAAACAAATGGGGAATTTTCATCTTCTACATTTCTGATATAATATCTATTCCATGTGTAAATGCTCTAAAATATAGGGATATGACTCTGACTATCTCTATCTATCACATGGTGATACTATAAAATAGTCATGATTTTGGGGTCCAGGCATTTTTCAGAGTCACTGGTGGTTATTTCTTGAATCCTGGATGGACTCCTCGGCCATCAACCAGGAAAGTCAAAACCCCACCTACAGAAAGGGCCAGCTACACGGGTGAATTGGTTTGTAATTGGGCTAATGATTGGATTTCTGTTGGGTAAATCTATATAGCCTGATGTGGTAACATAGACCAACGAACATAATTGAGGAGTGGCGTGCGTTCGTACATTGTCCAAGTACACATTGGTGAAGGGCAGATTGAGGCTGTTGTTTGAGCTACTGTATATGTCGGGTAACTTGACGTAAGTATGGAAAACTGTTCATGCGTAGATGGTTTAGAATTTAAAGAGGGACCTATTATATAAACATTGCCATGTTTCATCGTTTGCCATGGCAAGCTGTTAGATTCCCAGAGGGCAAATAGGGGAACATAGCAAGCAACCATCTGTCAAATGTTTGCCTCGTTCTCCGCATCCAGCGGCCAGAGCTCGGCGAAGGCCACAGACAGCATCCCCAACCTTGGAAAGTATGCGGGCATCTGAGTGTGGATATGGGGATAACTTGGATATTGGCCGCCTTGGAATGGTTGGATGTTTGAAACTGCTCTTTTTTACTGCATGAGGCAGTCATCAAACTAATGAAAGCCACCCAATAAAAGATATAAAAAATAGAAAAGGAAAAATGACTAGTTCTTTTTCTATCTTTTGGGTGATGTTCCATTTGTATATGTTTGTATGTCATCAGCATGACCTCTATGTTCGCCATTCTGCTCGGGATCTTGGACACAGGGATTCTCTTGGGTTCGTCACAAGGGCTGGCCATCTGGCGAATGCAGTCGCTGTATATAGTCACATGATTTCACATGCATGTAGGAAATGCCACTTACATGTGGGCACCCGAGGCATACCAAGTGGAAAACCTGACCACAATCAACAAATGAATGTGCTAAAACATGCTGGTAGTAGTTGATCGTAGTGAAAGTAGTATATCTAAGCCGTCCTGAAGGAAATATAAACTTCTTGATTCGGCCCAGGGACATAAACTCCAAGGTTCAACCAAGCCTATGACTCTACTCAACTTTGCGGATGTTTGGGGGACTTGGCCATCAAGGAATCCAATCGAGGTACCAGGCTCCAGATTCCGGGTCGCCTTTCTCCCACTCTCCACTCCCCACAGCATTCCCTAAGCCAACTCAACCAACATAGATGCAGCGAAGTCTAGACTACCAGCATGGCTTCGCAAGAGGTCAGCCGTAGATGGTTCCAGCAACAGTTCTGAATCACTTTCTTTGCATCTGGAACATAATCTAACTTGGAAGGGCCCAGGACAACTTGGGCATCCGTACATGATGCCTTCCTCACCGAAAACGACTGTCTCACACTCATGGCACCGAGATGGTCTTGCCAGGTGAATTTGTGTCAAGGGATGCCGTCGGTGGGGGCACACACTCTTGGTAGTTAGACCAGCGAATCGTTTCATTTTGCCAGATATCTGGCTGTACCTGTGTGGCATCATGGCAGCATCTTCCTGCTCAGAGCTTCCTGATGCAAGAATGCTGGACCAGCGAAATGATTTGCCAAGGTCGCAGATGGTTGAAATTCGGAAGAAAGTTGAAGCAGCTTGCCTTCGGATCTTGTCCAAAGGCATGGGGCCTACTTTGAAAAACAAGTCATCGTAAAATGCATCTTGGACCAAGATGGATGGTTCAAGTTCTGCCTTTCTCCTCACTCCCAGCTGGTGGAAGACCTCCGTGGCCGTAGCAGGTCCATCGGCAGATGTTGTGGTACCATTCCGCAGCACTAGCAGTGGTTTGGACACACTAGATGCAAGTATAGCCAGCACATCGACCAAAATGCGACAAGGAGAGGAATCAATGCCTGCTTCCCTGTTTCCAGCCGAGACAGCCGCTGCAAGCATTGACAATGGGTATCCAGCAATCTTCAGCTTGCAGTCTGTCACTGGCCAACGCCGTTCAGCCGCATTCTCATAGACTCGACACATCTCATTTGCGGATGCGCCACATGACCACAGCTTCAAGAGCACAATTGCTTGGCAAGCTGCTTCAGGCAGGGACTTGAAAAAAGCAAGCTTTGCAGGATTGGCGCTCAGATTCATCCGAGGCTAATACTGTTACTCCCTGGGCACACAATTTACGGGAATGCACGGGAGTAAGTCTATGGAGCAGCTGTGCTTGTCCTGGATGGTGACAATCTGATATGCTTCTGTACCACCTAGCGCTGCAGCAAAGGCCCCGCGAGGCAGACGGAACACCCCCCGGGTGTCCAGACGTGCGGTCACCACTTTCTCGGCCTCCCCAATCATGAAGTCAGGATGGCGCTTCACAAAGTTTGCAGCCAAAGCACTCAAAGCAGAGAGCCTTTCTGCATGAGTTCCGCCGTTGAAGACAACGCACACATCAAGATCGGAATTCTTTTTCAGCGCCGTACCCACAGCAGCCGACCCCACAAGCACAACATCCACAACTTTGAGGCCACTAGGTGGCTGGACACTACCGAGCCATTCCTGCTTGAAATGCTCAATGAGGCCGGAAGCATAATCCCTTTGTACCTCTGTTGGTGTGAACATGTCTATGACCTTCGGAACATCATCGTCACACCGCGCTTGCACCAAGTTGGGATGCACGGGCAACAAAGCGCTGGGACTAGGAGAAGACTTCCCAGTGTAGGGCACACCCGAAACAGAGAAACTCCAGGAAATGTCCCGCAAAGAACCTTCAGTACATTGCAGCTTCAACAAGTTGATTGCTGGTACCCCGTCATGATGTTCATGCCTGCTGCTGAGAAGGACTTTGTTTGAGGCCAGCACTTGTGTGGACACGTGCCCCGCCATAGAATCTACGTGGATTTTCAAATCACAAAGGGATGACGGCCCATCCCATAGTGCATGACACTCACTCTGTACCTTCGGCGTCATTCCACTCCGGAGATCTGCAATTTCCAGGAACGGACCCCTCTTGGGGGAATCGTCGAAAAGATCATCCCACTCTGTGTGCCGCTCACGGCGCGAGCACTCACCAGTGACCTGCAGAAAGTCACCAACATTGACGACAAACGTCGTGTTTTCCTCCGCCTCAAAAGCAAGGCTCACTACCACAGATGGCTGCCACAGCGATGCGAATGGCAAGGTCTTTGAATCTCCTGCTGAAATGGAGCCCTTCACGAGCACAGAATCCACCTAGGGGGTTGGTGTGGCTGTGTCCGTCTATGTTTTTTTTGCAACATCCGTCTTCACACGAAGCACGTCTGTAAGCACATGTACCTAAATGAAAAAAAAACAAACAGGTCCAACAAGTGACAAGTGTAGTTTCACACATTTCATGTAATATGTATACATTCACAGTCGTAGCATCGCTTATATTATAGATGAGCTGATGTTGGCAGCTATTCCTACAATTCGATACTTCTCGTTTTGTGTTTTGGACAACCAATGAAAGTTTAACCAAAGCATCCCATATACCATCCTCTCCAATATTCCAAACTGAAACGTACGACCTTCTGCGTATCTTCAAAACCGACATGCCTGCTGAATGGAAGCTCTCAGCGGCTGGGGCATCCCAGGGCCTGTTAGTTCCACCAGATATTTCGCTGGCTCCTCGGCCAGCAGGCCATCCAGCAGCTTCCGCACAAAGGACCGGATGGCGTCCTCCCCGCCGTGCTTCAGAATTTCACTGGCGCAGTCCATGGCATCCCCATGCTCCAGGTTGGCAGACTTCACCAGCCCCAGCAGCTGCATGGGGTCTAGGTGCCACTGTCCAGAATCAAATGCCATGGAAACTGGCTACGCGCGGAGGCCACCGCCTTCTGTTGAGTGACCAGGTCTGGTGTGAAGCTGCGTGCTGGTGCGCATAAATGACCAATGTCATTGTATCCCAATTCTATCACCATCAGATCCCAATTCTACCAGCAATGCCATAATATAACATTATATATATATATATATACACACTATATTACATTATATATACATATACAACCCTTAGCTATATCATGTTATTCCTACTATTTAGTGATTTCATTCAACAAGTACCCATAGTCATGATTAACCATTTATCTAGGCTTAACTTCAGGTGTAATTGTGTATACATAATATATATATATACATATAAAGATCAGCCAGATTAATGATCAATCTTGTATTGATCATACACCTTCTACGTGAATTTATCAAGTTTTATCCATTGTGAAGCCTATTTCATGAGCGCTAAAATGTTAAAATTCCCTATTCCTATGTCTTTAGTCAAATTCACCATCATTGTGAAGCCTATCTACCATGTCTTTCATGATGGTTATCCTAGGGTAAACGTATACACAATGTGCGAAAAAAATACTTATGGATGAATTACCTATTAAATTAGGGATTTTCCACATCTATCTTAGTCTGCCCCAGGGTAAATCCCTATTTCAATGTGAGTCCTACCCATTGCGCCCTTGCACCGTTGCCGTTGCGACTTCGGCACTGCGCGCCATCACAGGAGGGCAGCGTCGGCTGTGCTGCGGAGGCCAGGCGCTGCGGCAGCGCCCCCAGGCGGCGGTGTTGGCCTGGCCATTTGGGGATTTTGACCATCAACTTTGATGGAATTTGAATAGATTTAACCCTCCAATAAGATGAGGGATTTCAGCTGTCAACTATAGGAATTGAATGGAATTTCAGGGTGATTGACTGGGATTGAATCCATTTTACCTATGTACTGTTTAGGACTGTAGTGGAAATTAGTGGAAGCTGATGGAAGTTAATGGAATTTGATGGGATCCAATTTCACCAAGGGGAGTTTATAGGAGCCCCCAAAAGTCGATAGAAAAGGAAAGAAAAGGTTCAATTTATCACTATTTAGTGATGTTTTAATGTTCGATCTTTCTTGGGATTGAGAACAATTGGATTAAGTTCCCAGCTGATGGAAAAAGTTTGGACATAAACTAGGAGATCCCATTAAGATTGTTTTGAATTACTAACTTTATAGTTGTGGGGATTTGACATTTTCCTTCATTGCTCTCTATGGATTATTGTGTTGCGCCCCCCTGAAAGATTGAGGGACCGAGATTTTAGCGTCAAAATCTGGGATCATGAGCATCAAAAATGGGATTTCATGATCTCGAAATAGAAACGAAGCTTAGGCAAAATGGAAATCCATTTGGGCTACAGTAAGTCGGATTCGCTCAAACAATTGGACTTTCACAGTTAAAAGTGGTGGTGATAGGATCTTCAGAGTTCAGGTCAAAACCATTCAAAACCTAGGTCTGGTGGATGTTCATCCTCGTTGGAAACAGGTACTGCGGGATGTACCCCTGAACAAAAAATGACAACCCCAAAAAGATTGAAAAGTTAAACCGAACATAAATCGTGGGAGTTGACTTTGGAGGAGTACCTCAGTGATCGAAGCTTGGTAGTGGACAGTCCCCCCTTAGATCAAACTAGTTATTGTAGATTATATATCCAATTATAACAAATGATTATAGCATACCATCGTTGCTTGTAGATGGTTCTTTTTGTGGATTATATAATGATCTTCCGAGACAAATGGGGATTTCCCAGCCAGCTACGTATGATTACCACATGGTCATATTCATCTCACCGGTTGAACCTCCCTTTTTCATCTGTCAAAACTCTCAAAACGCCATTTTTCCAGATCATGTCGGCAACAGGATAATATCTGTCTTGATACAACAAACATATATGCATATGTATACATATATATATATATAATATATATATATATAATATATATATATATATACACTTATGTTACATCTTGGCATTAGTCCTCCTGATCGTTGCCTTTAAATCCTCTCAGAAATCCGACCCCGACGCTTCCGCCTGCCTGCCCGCGCCGCAGCGTGGCTCAGCAGCACGATACTGTGGGCGTTGCTGTCCAATAAGAGCCTGCGTTGAGCCGGGCGGGCTGAGAGCAGCCTGATTGGGCCAATAGCAGAGGATATGAACCAGTGATGATGAGATAAAATGTGGATGAAGAACCCTCAAAATGAACATCAATGGGTATAATTATTAATGGGCTAACAAACGATGGAGAAAATGACCAGCAGTGTCATGTATATCTTGTTTATATGAAGTGGAGCTTCCCTGTGGTCAAACGATTTGTTTTGAGAGATCATCTATATAAACTTCTGTAGACGGATATGTTCCATGGCCAGGTTCAGTTTCCAGAGGGTACAGTAACCCGTCATCAACTCAACATAGCTGTGGACTTTGCCAATCACAAAAGCAACAAGCATCAAGGCGTTTTGGTCTTCCGCCAACAAGAAAGGGTGAATTCTCAAACAAGCATTAGGTGACTATTTTCACCCGTCCAAATGAGGAGGTAATGAAGAAACATGGGGACATAGCCAACAAAAATTCATCGAAAAGTGGGATTGCGACAATACAATCAGCCACGAAATGAAAGAGATTCCGTCTCGCAGGACGAGAGTGGGATTCACTATCACCAACCATCTGACAAAATGGATTCCAAAAACGGAAACATGTTTTTGGGGATTGCAAGGCTCCACAGGTCTGCAAAATGTGGGGGGTTGGGCAGAATGGCTCTTGGAGGGCCAACATAACCATACCTAGTTTTACCATGTGGAGATGATAAAACGTAAGTAAGTATGTCGCCTTAAACAAACTGAAGTTCCCCACGAATAGACCCCTCTATCTAGAATACTGTATATACATATTATATGTATATATATATATATGTATGTGTATATATATGTATATATATATGTATATATATATATATATGTGTATATATATATATGTATATGTATATATATATATATATGTATATATATGTATATATATATATATGTATATATATGTACGGGACCCCGCTACAAATGAAGAACAAAAATGTACTGTAAAAATTACTGTCGATTTTGACACTATATCCCAGTGTGGCCAGTTGTATTCCATGACAACCCCATATTTTCGTGGCTGTATGAGCTGAAATATTGATTCAAAAACACACCCTTACTCTACATTTTATGTATATATATATATTCTACATAATCACATAATTTATGTATGTCATCTTTTACCATCTGGTAAATTAACAGTTCGACCCTGGCAGTCATCGGGATTGGAAGATTAGTTTCCTCTAAAAATAGCGAGTTTCTCAGGGTCGAACTGTTAATATACCAGAGGGTATATATAGATATATTCTTTAACAAACATATTATATATATATAATCTACATAATTGTATCATGTATGTATGTCATCTTTTATATTCAAACCCGAGCTATCCCCTGGTAACCTAACATAACTATGGAACCTCACCAGGGCCTTGGCAGCTCCTCCAGCACCAACTCGAAGACGCCGTCCGTGATGCCCAGGGCCGTCGTGGAGGTCCATGGCGCGGAGCTCCGCGAGGCCTGGAGAGGGCCATGGGGATGGGCCTTGGGGCAGGGAGATCATGGAAATATCATGGGATAATATGGTATATGATATGGTATATGATATGGTATATGATGGATAGAATGATCTATATACAATGGATATATAATGGATATATAGTGGATATATAATGGATATATATATATATAATGATGTAACTATATATCTAAGCAACAATCATCGGATAGAATGCATATGTTTTGCGGGTATATCACGGGAGATAATGGGGATGTTCAAGAGGATATACCTTGGGTTTGCCCAGCTAGATGGACCTGAGAATAATGGAAATATGATGGGACAGAATGGAATGGGATAATGTGGGATGCAACTAACCAACAATCAGCATTGAGCGGATCAATATCAGGTGTGTCAAATTCCAGAAATTCAATGATGACTTGGAACATACAGTATTCTGTTTGATGATTTTTGGGGAATACCAGATATGATATGTGGTTCCCCCAACTGACCAAGAAGAAATGAGTGACTTGGAAACCAATTGGTTGACTTGGTGAGGATGGATCCAAACCTGGGTATAACTATGCTCATGTTCACATCAACATAGATTGAAACTGGATGTGGTTCATCCCCCAAAAGAAGGTGTAAGTCTTGACCCATCCGCATATATCCAGAAATGTTGGTGACACCCAAATGGTTGATTTGGGGAGTTCCCGCTTTTTTGGAGTCACAAACAGTTTAATGCTATGTCTGTTTGGTTTCAGGGCGCTGGCCAGTCAGGCTGCTTCCTGGCTGGGCCCCCATACCCCAGAACATAGATTCACTCCGATGATTTCAGGGCTTCGTTCACAGAATTACCTTAGGTTTTCCTATCAAACACGAGCTAGTTAAGTTGCTGGATTCACCCCTCCCGCAAAGAAGGAATGAAAGATAATGAAAGTCATGTTGGGTCAAACACCTTAAACATGACATGTGCGAAGGTCAAAACATTGTATAGGTTTTGTGGTCATCCATCCCATATTAGGAATCGAAAGATTGATGAGTCATTAATGGTTGTAGAAAATCCAATGGACTGATGACCATGGCACCATTGAGAGTTCGGGCCAGGCCTCAGGTGCCAAGGCAGGGCTCTGGAAGCCAAACTTTGCATAGGCATTGGCCAAATTCGCCACAGCCTCTGCACGGGGAATGTCCATGCCGATGTGTGGGTGGATCCCACCAAACAATAGCTAAGTTGGCTGAACTACTGTAGGTTAACTATGGTTTTTTAAAAAAAAAATATGGCTTATGGTAGATACATCGAACTACTTTTCATGGGGGCATAGACCAACAAACATTTCACTGGGGGTACCACCTTGAAGGCAAATATGGTCCTCATGTACCAATCTGAGGAGTCTGCAGTGGGATGTTCATCCACCTGACACTTGAGCCATCCATATTCCATGGAATTGGCATACTTAGTAGTTGATCTCAGGTTGGTGTATACATCCATGTGTGTGTTTCTGAAAATTGGGCTACTCCAAATGTCCAAAACCCGTCGGTTTATCCTTGTCAAAAATGAGCAATAACTTGAATGACTTCTTGTGCTCCCCCCTTTCTTAGACATCCTCATTTGAGCAGTGTTCAACACCCTCTGTCATTCCATCGTCCTGTTCCATTGATGGATGATGATGGTCCTGATAATCCTCAATATACTGGAAAATGAGTATTCTACAGTTGCCAATGAAAAAAGCAAAACATCAACCAACAGATCCCTCCATAACAACTGACCCCCCACAGAAGCACCTGGAAGGTGCAGGTGCGCGCGCAGGAGCGCAAGCGCCAAGCCAATGTCTGGCGCGTTTTTGGAAGTCATCATCGCCAGTTGGGGGTTTAATCTTAATAGATTCCATTTGAATGGGAAAAAATGAGGATAAAGGTTGGTTTCTGATACCCTTCTAAAGTTAGATGTGTTTATTGGATTTTTCTTTGCAATGAGTTTCAACCCTTGAGAATGAATAAGGACTATCATCTCAGGTCCTTTTCGAAATACGAGGATATTTGAAATCACCAAGCAATCATGAGTCGTGGTTGTTGATCCTGCAAGCCCCGACCATCGTTGAACTTAACCCTGAACCATCAATCCTGGTGAGCCAACTCACGTTTAACTCGCCAGCTTGTTGATCGCGTGAAAGAGTGCTTGTTTTCACTTTTTGTTGGATTCATGATAGTTCAACCATCTAATATTATATCCCAAGAAACATTATGTTTGCAGATTTCCAGGTACAAAACGATGTAGCATCTCAGTCCAAAACCATCTCTGCCTCACTTGGAACTTCACTTCCGGATCAGATTCATTCCGAAATCACATCAAATCTCCTGATTTTTTCTCCTAAAATCAGCATATTTTGGGGGGGTCAAATCCTCATCCTGTTTTAGACTAGTTCACTTCGGAAAAAAAAAAGTGAAGAATGAAATCCATCTTGTTTTGGACTGTCAAATCTGCATGTTCGGATACTTGAATTCCCATGTTTGGGTTCATGGAAGCCCCATATTCCTGACTAGATACCCATATGTTTGATGAAAAATTTACCTCAAATCCCCGTGACTTAGTTGATTCTATCCCTGGTCTTGGGGAAGTTTTTACTTTGGCTGCTGAATAAATCGCCATAGTTTGTTGCCTCAGCCTGGTGGTTTGTTGATCCCCTGTTCAAAGTTTGAGTTTTAGTGGGATAACCGGATACCTCGTAAACCCATCTGATCTCAAAAGGCAAAAACTCCTAAGGGTACAATCCGTCCAGTTCACCTCCCAAATGGACTGTCTGAAAAAGAAGGGCACCCCAAAATCCAATGATTGATCATCATTTGCCCCATTTGAAATGGTTGTTTCGGGCTATACCCCATTCTTGGACACACCATGACACACCCAAATATTGGATTGTTCATTATATCCCATGAAATTCCTGTTACTATATATTCCACTATATCCCCACCAGTAATTTATCCAGAAATATATCCCATTAAATCTCCATTAAATACCCATTTGAATCCACATAAAACCCTCATTAAACCCCTATTCTGAAAGGGAACATCCCATTCTAAGAAATCAAATATAGTTAAATCCTGATTTGTGTTGGTTAAACCCCCATGTTCCACCATATTTTCAATCTGAATCCACAGAATCCGTTCGCTCTGCTCCAAGCGCTGCGACCTGGAAGAGCGCTTCGTCACTGATCAGCAGCTTGGCGTGCGCCGCAGCGATAACAGTCAGCGCCTGCGGTCACTCACAGGGTGGCTCCGGGCGAGGAACAGCCCATGGGTGAAAAAATGTTCGGACTTTGCCTTCAGGGAAGTTTGTTGGAATCAAACACTTGAACAAAGTGGACTCTAGTTTTTCAGAAAGTTTGATTGAACCAATGATTGGGAGCTCAGCTTCAAGAAAATTTGATCCAACCATTTGAACAGCATTCATTGGCATGTAACCTCCAACCATCTAATTATCTAATTAATTTGGAATTGCATCTTGAAGAAATGTTGATCTAACCAGCGATCGTTGGGACGTGCACTTCAACAATTTGGGATTTGTCTGCAACAGCGGCCGCGGAGGCAGCAGCAGTAGCTGGTGCAGCAGCATCTTACGATCAACCTGCCATGGGTGCCGACACAAATGTGGTCTTTGCGCTAAATGTCAGTGTTGTCAGCCTTCTTTGCAGATGACATTCTCCACATTCTAGCTGAAAGCGTCTCTCTTCCAAACTGTTTTCCAAACCCTCCAGCAACAAAGTCGCTCTTCACATTTACCTCCCAAGCATTGGTGTTTGGTCTAGGTAGGTGTTTTTTTGCCAAAAAAAAAACATCTGGGCCAGACAAATGTATGTTTGTTACATTTTCTTACCTTGTTGGATGTCATTGTTGAAGGGGATTTTGCCGCAAAAGCAAGAAGTGGCACAAATAATCAGAAACAGTAGCCTCTGCAAAGCAATGGGCACAGCACAACTTGATTTGTTTGACACGAAGTCGCCTCTGTTTGCTGCCTACATACGACTCGGGATGCAGGCTCCTGGCTTAAAATTGTCGGCCAACTCTTGTAGCGATCCTGTGAGTGCAACTTCAGCCTTGCGGCTGCAAATATTCTTTTCCATATAGGCATGTGTCAGGATCTGATTGATACTTTCTCATACTTTCTCTAAGCAATCATGTTTTGATGGCTCCCTGCTAAAGGCATACATATATATAATACACACAATCTGTATGATATGATTCAAATTGGCACCAGGTTTCATTCCTTATCTATTGCGGATCGAAATTTGGAATAACAAAAAACGTCTAAGGCAACGCTCATACAACATCCAGCTGGCCCAAATGCAGCACTGAGGGTCGTTGTAAGCACTGCCTGGTGAAAGCTAATGAAGGTCCTTGTGCCTGCCTTTCCATAATCTCCCTTCTGCACATCGTTGCAAAATGCAGGAGCATCCGCGGCCATTCCAGAAGCGACTGAAGCTGTTAGCCCACACCTGGTCATTGTATGGGCAGCATGGTATGCAAACTCTTGTGCAGCTGTATTCTTTGCTGCATCCACGCCATTTTCCCAGGCCTCACTATCAGTTGCACCGGCAAGATATGATGTCGCTGCAGCTCCAACACAACTGCCACATGTGCCACCAATTGCGCGTGAGCCAGTGGTTCCTTCTATTTGTTGTCGGGTCCAAACCCCGACTCCAGTGCCTGTGCCTTTCTGAACCGCCTTTCCAACGTCAACATTCTGTCCTTCACTCACATCATGCAACATTGAAGTGCCAGCGGCTGCTGTTGCACCACCTACTAGATGGTTTAATTCTCTGTCCTCCTCTTCCTTGCTGCATTTCTTTGTCATACGCTTCATTGTATGATGACAGTTGTTCCCGAGCAGATTGTATCCATACTCCTCTCCGCCCGCAATGTCTCCCACCGTGGTACCCTTATCAACTTTGACTGCCCTTTCAGGGAACCAAGCAGGGTGATCCGGTCGGCACCTGAACTTGCCATCATTCATGCGGTCAAGAATGAACACCTCGCCACTCTTTGTCCTCACCCTGAGGCCTTTGTGGAATAGTGTGGAAGCATAGCTCGACAACCCATTGGTTGGAACTTTCATCTCCTCTGCAGAGTCAATCTCCAAGTTTGCAACATCATTGAAAGGAATCTCTTCGTTGCCAAAATCTTGTTTGCTGCGTCTTGCGGTGTGGATCAAACCAGCCACCACGCCAACACCCAAACCTCCGATGAACAGGGCGCCATGTGGCCAGAAATGGGATCCAACGGAATCTTGCCTGGCAAGACCATCCTTCACCGAATGCCAAGCTATGTTATTTCCAGCAGGATGTGACCAGCGCACTGGAGTTTCAGCAGAGGGTACGGCTGACGGGTATTGAAAGCAAGGTGGTTGCACAAGCACGAGTAACAAGAAGACTAGCACCGAGGTCACGAAGCCAAGTTCTTTCTTCATGTTCGACATGGCCCAGCTGGAAACAAGACGTGCTACACACTTGATCTTCAAAACAGGCTACGCTGGTTACAATGTCCAAAGCAAACTCATGGTGGAGGTGAACCACGTCGAAATTGGAAACAACAAAAACATCATCGATCTGGGCAGCCAATCACTCTGCAAGCAGCAACAGTAGCCTAGACAGCACTCCCCACGCACAATCATGTCAGGCGTACGCATCGTGGATGATGATATTGCTCGCGGAACCGCAGCAAGTTTTTGACACGGACGAGGTGTTGGAATTTATTTGAGTAAGTTTTTTAGACCCCAGTTTTTGGTCAGGCAATGATAATTGATGTGGTGTTTGAAGATTTTGTTGATGGTGTTGAAGGTGGGTTCTCATGATACAGTACTTGTTTGACAAATGTCTATGATGATGTGTTTGAAAACTGTTTGCGATCTTGCAATATTTTAGGCATGATTTAGAGCAGTGTTCAAAATCCCTCTGTTATTCCATTTAATCCTGATTGGGTAAGAACGGGATTCCCCGTTCTTGGAGTATCATCCCAATATGTTGGATTAGTGTAATCCCCCAACTAATCATCAACCAACAGGGGTAGATCGCAGCCACTGCTCAGTGGTCTGAAACTGTTGTTGCAGGACATTACCTCGGTATGAATTGGGTGGATGCCCCGAAACTAGCAGGCGAACCTGGCAATCCATGTGCGGAGTTTGTTCTCGACACCGTTCCGCGAGAGCCTCCTTAGCTGGCACGTATGTATGTATGTGTATATGTATACGTATACGTATACGTATACGTATACGTATACGTATACGTATATGTCTATGTCTATGTCTATGTATATGTATATGTATATATATATATATGTATATGTATGTGTGTATGTATGTGTGTATGTATGTGTGTATGTATGTGTGTATGTATGTATGTATGTATGTATGTATGTACATGTATGTACATGTATGTACATGTATGTACATGTATGTACATGTATGTACATGTATGTACATGTAT
>BGPT01000273.1:60649-73599 GCA_003297045.1 Symbiodinium sp. clade C Y103 | reverse complement strand
GCATCCAAGAAGGTTGAAAGTCAAGGACAAAATCTCGGAGCCTATGCAAGATGTTTGAAAGATAAGGACAAGACCTTACAGCGTAGAATCAAAAAGTGAGATTGAGAGTTAATGACAAGTCCTTACAGCGTATCATCAATGATGAATGAAAAAAGATGAGGACAAGACCTTGTGGAGTGTCATCAACCGTGTTTGGAAAGTACAGGATCTTTCAGCATAGCAATTCAGCACAGGATCTTACAGCGTTTAATCTCAAAAGTTTCAAAAGTTAACAAACTTTACAGAATAGCTTCAAAGACGTTTGAAANAGCATCCAAGATGTTTGAAAGTAGAAAGTCTCAAAGCGTAGCATGGAGGATGATTCAATATTAAAGGGCAAGACCTAACATCGTAGCATCCAAGATGGGAGAGAGTTAAGGACAAGATCTTGCAGCGTGACATCCGAGATGGTTGAAGGATGTTTGGAAGAGAAGGACAAGATCTTATAGCGTAGCATGGAAGTAACTTGCAAGTTAATGACAAGACATTTGAGAACATCATCAATGATTATTGAAAAATGAGGACAAGGATCCTGAGAGTATCATCAGACGTGTTTGGAAAGCACAAGATCTTTCAGCGTAGCATCCAAGATGTTTGATAGCACAAGGTCTTCAAGCNGATCCTGAGAGTATCATCAGACGTGTTTGGAAAGCACAAGATCTTTCAGCGTAGCATCCAAGATGTTTGATAGCACAAGGTCTTCAAGCGTAGCATCGGTTTTTTTTAAATATCAAGGGGCAAGATCTAACGGAGTAGCATCCAAGATGGGTGAGAGTTCAGGACAAGATCTTGCAGCGTAACAGCTAGCATCCAAGATGGGTGAGAGTTCAGGACAAGATCTTGCAGCGTGGNCAAGATGTTCGAAAGATAAGGACAAGATCTGACAGCGTAGCATCAAAAAGTGATTGAGAGTTAATGACCAGTCCTTATAGAGTATCATCAATAATGAATCAAAGATGAGGACAAGATTTTACAGAGTGTCATCAAACGTGCTTGGAAAGCACAAGATCTTACAGCATAGCATCCAAGATGGGTGATGGTTAAGGACAAGATTTTACAACGTGGCATCCAAGTTTGAAAGTTCAGGACAAGATCTTACAGCGTGGCATTCAGGACGNAAGTCAAGGAGAAAATCTTTGAGTGTAACAGCCAAGATGTTCGAAAGTTCAGGACAAGATCGTGCAGCGTAGCACCCAAGGAGTTTCCAAGATCTTACAAAGTATCAGTAAATATGTTTTGGAATGCAAGATCTTGCAGCGTCTCTTCAAGGGCGTTTGAAAGTCTAAAACAAGATCTTACAGCGTAGGATCCGAGATGTTTCAGAGTTAAGGGCAAGACCTGGCAGAGTATCATCAAAAATGATTAAGGACAAGATCTTAGAGCGTAACATCCAAGATGTTTGAAAAACTTTGAGAGAGCAGGACAAGATCCTACAGAGTATTATCAAACATGTTTTGAGAGTACAAGATCTTAGTTAGCGCCAAAGATGCTTGAAAGATCAGGACACTTCTTACAGAGTAGCAGCCCAGATGCTGAGCAGTTTGGGAAAAGGTTTTAGNCTTGAAAGATCAGGACACTTCTTACAGAGTAGCAGCCCAGATGCTGAGCAGTTTGGGAAAAGGTTTTAGACCGTAGCATCCAAGACGTGGAAAAAAAAGGATCTTACAGCGCGGAACCCAAAAAGTTCACAATGTAGGGCAAGATCTTTCAGGGTTGCATCCAGATCTTGCAAGATCTCGCTGTCTTTTTTGTTGTGGTTCCTCTTGTCGTTTTTGCGTTTTTTGCTGTTGTTCTTATNATCTCGCTGTCTTTTTTGTTGTGGTTCCTCTTGTCGTTTTTGCGTTTTTTGCTGTTGTTCTTATTTTTTCGGTTGTAGTTCTTGTTTTTTCGTCATTGTCATTGTTGTTGTTGTTGTTGTTGTTGTTGTTGTTGTTGTTGTTGTTGTTGTGGTTGTTCTTGTTGTTGTTGGTTGTTGTAGAAGGTCCATGTCGCATAGGCNTTGTTGTTGTTGTTGTTGTGGTTGTTCTTGTTGTTGTTGGTTGTTGTAGAAGGTCCATGTCGCATAGGCCGGGACTGTCCATCACACGGGTTAACCCCCCTGATTTCCTAGAGGATACTCGTACAAGGATATGAAAACGTTCTTAAACCAGTGTTGGTCGCTGTTGTCACCAACAAATCATCATCTCAAGTGCCATGACCAGGGCAGGCAGCTGTGTCTTTGTTTACTTTGATCTTCATTCATGGAGTCCATTTCCCATCCCTCCCCCCGCCTTGATCTTCACCAGAAGCCGTTGAGTTTTGTTGACCATGCCATCTACAGATACATGGAAATTGGTAGATATGACACTTCTGCCTTGAAGTTCAGCGTTCGTCACGATGACATCCTGAGGCACCGAGGGTCGAAGGATGTCCCAAGGTAGAAACATGAGACTTCGAATCACACAGGAATCACAAAGGCAGCACTAGAACAGAAGTAGTTTCCAACATCTTCCAACAGAAATGCCAAGCCACTGGGCTCCACATCAAGTCCTGCGCTTGTCCTTCGGAGAGGGTCCTCCCGATTTGGTCCTGAAGGCAACTCTCCAACTACATTACAGGGTCTTCCTTCCAGGGTCACATGTACATCGATGGACACAGCCTTAGCTGTAGTTTTTTTAGTTCTTATGACCAAAAAACACAAACTCATATATGGCATGCTGATAAACATCGAAACATGGTGGACACCTCTGTATCACCCTTCTCACAACTACGCGGCGATTGGGACGAAGGTGTGCACTGAATCGCACTGAAATGTTGGGGCGGCATGTAGCGGATGTATGTATGACTGTGGTTCTCTATTGCGTTGTTGCTGTCACAAGGGAAATTGTTTTCACCCTGAAATCACAATATATCATATATCATCATATATCACAATATCATGTTTGTTTGGAGTGTGGACTGATACGGCAAATCGCTCCTTCGGCACGAGGCCAGAAACCCGAGGATCATACCACTGAAGCATCACGACAATGTCAGCCTCCCACTGTTCATTGTGCAAATCCTTAGTTCTTTGGTTCTAAAACAAATTTGGAAACCCCTCTTGACCTCACAACCAGTCATACACATGGGAAGAGTTACATGATTGAAGTTGGGTCTTGCCTGATCACCCGGCGGTATGGAATTCTGAGTTGGCGTGTGTTGCCACGTGCGCCCCCCCTAACCACTATTGCGTGTCTGGCCCCCTCACTCTTGCCAAGACACACAGCCGTAAAAATCCTTAAGCAGGACGCCTATGTGGATCAAATCCTGAGTTGCCCATGCGCAACTCAATCGGCGTCGATTGCCGTTTCTTTGTGAAAAAGGGACGTCCGAGATCTGAATACGCATTTTCTCACCAAATGACCAAATGTTTTCAACCCCCAACATTGCGCACTGTTGCTCATAGTTTCTTGCAAAACGAGCGGCTGGAGGCCCACCAGCTTGTGGCCGGTCAACATCTGAAAGCGCTTCACTCACAGACGTTTGGGCGTTGATTACCGGCACACGCGTTGCAGCATGTGCTGCGTGTTGTAAAAGTTCTGGCGATTTTGCTGTGCTGCCAGCTTCGCATGTCCTGAGTTGCACAAAAACCTGTCGGCATGTGCAAGATGCGAATGATCGGCCTTCGGGTTTTGGCTGGCTGAGGGGTGGACGCGTGCACGTTTGATCCGCACATACGCTAATGCGTGCTAATGCAAACAAAGTTCCGCTCCAGTCTGCAAAGCGCAGGCTCAAACAGCAGAAGCAAGCACGCAACTTGGCAAACAATGTGTAAAGTCATGCGGCTCCATCCATGGGTAAGGTGCAGCGCAGTTTCGTCTGCTTTGCTCGGGCCAAATCAAACATTTTGAAGCACAAAAGTATCCCTGTTGGAGTTCGCCTGCTCACCTGGGGCCCCCCGTTCCTGAGAATTCTTTAGATATAAAACGGTGGCCCACTTCGACCCACTGACATTGCGCATCTAAAGAATGCCAGCCTAGGATGCCAGGGGTTCTGATACCTCCTAAAAAATCATGACCGAAGCAACCAACTACAAAAAACACATGAAAAATACGTGCGAATTCACATACAAAAGCGTTTCTCTAAAGAATGGGGGGATTCATGTTAGCCACATAGATGTCGCCCTCCTTAAGACGCCACATGTTACATGTTTGTCCTGCGCGTCTTGTTAGTTGTTTTTGGCTCATCTGTGATGCCAGCGATGGCCGGCGCGCAACACCAAGTTTTTCAACTTTCTAAATTCAAAAAGTCAGCCAAGTCACCCTCAAAGTGCCTTTCTAGAAAGTCATGACCCAGGATGCCCCCTACCACAAAACGGGGAGTCCATGTTCCCCATGTGGAAGAACACACCTATTTTCCCGTGCTGCCGCATTCTTTAAAGGAAATTTCAGAAGGGTGCAAAAGTTTCAGCCCGCCGGCAATCGTTGTTAAGGCGCTCAGGCGCCAATTGGGTGTTGCAAATGCCCTGCTTGGCGCCAGGCGCCTCCCACAGCCGAGCCGCGCCATAGAAGTAGCCTTTTTACGCCTTTTTTCACAAGTTTCTCACATTCAGGTGTCCTCTGCTTCATTTTGGCTTCACCTGGCCCACATATCTGCACATGGGCCTGCCCCATCAATCAAATGCGCCAAGAATGGCTTGGAAAATACCTTCTGTGGCCTTGAGGTCACACATGGCTGGCCTGAGCAACAAAAATTGCAACCATTGGCCTGTGTCTGTCTAATTATGCTGGATGTTAATCCGCGCATGGTCGCTGCCATGTGCCTATCTGACAGAGAGCTGAATGAAAGTCGCCAAGCAAACCAAACAATCAAATGGCACACCGGCAGAACTGAAAGCGCCCCAGCGCTGGCCACATATTGGAAACAATGAATCAAACAGCAGAGGCCTAGGGCCCACAACACAAGTTCAAAGATCAACTCAGGAAAAAGTAATGAAATGATACCACTCTCAGACTCTCAGGTGCCTCTGCATACACTTGACCACTAAATAGACTCTCTAAAGACTCTAAACTCTAAACCAATTGAAACCCATCCAAATCCGATGGAAAAATTTGGTTTGGAAGCATATGCTCCACTTCTGGCCCAGCTTTCACAGGATGGACCAGCACATATCGCGGCCACATGCCTGACCAAAGGAATTTTTCAAACATGAGAAGTGTTGGGGAGATGGTAACATGGTAGAAGACTCTAGTGAGACTTTCTTTCATCGCGTTTCTGAACTCTGCCTGGCATCTTGGCGGCTATCTGAATTATGCTCCAATCTTGCCTTTGATGGAACGTCCAATTCCCATTGCCTGGCCAGAGGAAAGTCTGCACCCCATCCAGCTGCGCCAAGCAATTCTTCAGAGCGACCTGTCATGCCAATTGCTCTCGATGCTCCGTGGCTGGGTTCTCAATCATTCTGTCCCATGTCATCCAGCAAGACATGAACCAACCTGGTCCACATCCATGGTGAGGGGCACCCAATAGCAGTGCTCCTTCAGGAGGCGCTCCACAGATTGTTCAATTGCCTTGCGGACAACAAGGACACAGCACTCGGCCTGAGAGAAAAGCAGCTATTTACTCTTCAACCTTGTTACAGGAGGTTAATGTGTTCCCCACCTGACCTACCCTCGGATGCCTCCAAACACCCAAAACAGGAATCCGACAACCCACCATTGACGAAACGACTTCTCGACTTGCCTCTTTTGCGCGGCTGGTGTCGCGCGTGCGGCCCCACAGCTTTGCTTCCAGCACTGGTCCAATAATGGAATTGGGAAAGACCACTTCCTGAGTTCCGAGGTTTCAATCAACAGGGGCAAACATTGCAGAAAAGTGCCAAGCGAAAAGGCAAAACTTTGCGGCAAAACCATGCATTGTGCATCTGTGTTTGCGAGTATCTCTTCATATCTCTTCCATCCATGCAATCTGTGTAGCGATCCATGATTCTATGATGATCCAAGGCTCAGCCAGGCCATACTTGGCGCGGACAGTCTTCAGTGTCTCAGCCGTCAGCTTCCGGAGGAATCCTTCTGAGACACCGGGAAACTGCACCACGGCCTTTGGGGGGATGAAGTCGTACTCCGAGACGGGGCGCAGCTTCATTCTGCGGCACAGATGGTTGCAGACGTGGGTCGAAAAGAACTTCCTGACGCCCTCTTCCTTGAGGTCACCATCGCCGAAGGACTCGTAGTTCCCATACCGGCAGTGCACCTGCGCTGGAGCTGGTGATGCTTGTGGCCGCTCTGGTAAATCGACCAACTATCAGTAACTATCCCATGCCCGAGACCGCAAAAACAAGAAAATGCGGAAGCATGATGCATGTTTTTCAAAGTCAGGTAGATTTTATCATGTGCATTTTCTCAGGAAAAAAGGCCCAGAACCCTCTCGGCCTGTGGATCTGTCAAGTGCAACTTGATGCCCCCAGTCTTCTCGTCAACTGCCGGCACCCCTTGGATGTCCACGACCAACAGCTCCCGGTGGCTTTCATCGAATGTGAAATGCGAAAACGCTTGTGCGATCTCGCCTCAGATTTTGCAACTGCCGCCAGCTTCAAGTCGTTTAAAACTTGGCATCGTGTACAGTATCTTGCAACTGGGCGGGTGGGGTTCAGCATTCTGTGCAAGAAAGGCACAATGCGCAAGATGCTCCGCTTTGTTAACGCTGCCCCCGTTGTTGTTGAACTTGACGAAGTCCCCCTTCATGTGCAACTCGCCCATGAACACTTGGGTGCTCCCGGGCTCATCTTGCAGTTGGTACAAGTAGTCCTCCAAGCTGGGGCGGACACAGAACAAACCAGCAAATACTGCAAGAATCAACACTTGAACTTAATTGGTGCCTAAAACCTGCTAGGTAGTACAGTAAAGATTAATCCAAGCAGAAGCTATCAAAGATCTTGAAGTTGTCATGTGAACCATCAAGCATCAAGATTGCAAACAGCAATCCGGGATCTGCTCTATCCATGCCAAAGCATTTGCTCTCGGTGCTCCTGGCGAAAGCCGAGACATTCACCTCAGCGCACTTGGGGGTGATCAAATATCATCAAATATCTATCTGCCCTGACATGCCCTGACGGATTTGAAGATGGGCACTCCCCCACGCCAACATCAAATGAGTCAAAACCTTTATGCTTTCCGTCAGCTTCCAACAATACCAGCGCAGAATGGCTGGCACCATAATATCACAGTGAGTCAAAGACATTCAAAGACGACATTGCACTGGCCCATCCCAACCAAATATCACATCTGACCAAGTTGCCGCTCCTCTGGCGGAAGCATTTGGCATAGTGCCGAGCGACGGCACTGTTGCGGCAGAACGGCTCCATGTCAGCCTTGCACGTGTCCGGCAAAGCAATCCAATCATGCAAGCCACACAGCGTGGGAGAGACATGAAACAAATAAAGAGGGAAACCGCGAAACGAGTAGGTTTCACGCATAGGACCCATGAATACTGTTAGCTTGCCATCACTTGCCCTCCTGTCCATAGATTTTGGCAGCAAGCTTTGGGTCCAATATTGGTTCCAAAAAAAATCACAACCGTTGGACCTGATGCCCGCCGCCCAGCGCCTTTGTGCACGCCTGGATCTCCAGGGATGCATTGGGAGTCCCTCGGCAAAAACGACGCTTCTTCCCAAGTGGAACATGTGAATAATGTGGCGAACCATGGCAAACCCAATAATAAGATAGAATAAGCCATTCCTAATCTTAGAATTGGATGTTTATCATCAGGTTTAGCACATTGCTGAATATCCACTGAAGATGTTGAAGGTGAAACATGTTGAAACACGCTCAGACTGACAAGGCGCTTGATGGGGCCAACAAGTGCTTGCACACCAGCCATCTGTCCCAGCCCATGCCCTGGTCGCACATGAAGCGTACGATGCGCATGGTTCCTTTGGTGAAGTACCTTACGGAAGTGCTTGCGGCACCATCCCCGCAATTTCTGACAGTGACCAGGAAGCATGAAACAAGACCTGTGTGGGACTTCGCTCGGAGAAAAAACTATCGACTAATAGCTTGCTGTTTGCATGGCGAAATATTGAATGATAGAAAGATTGAAATCCGAGAGAAATTTGAGGAAAAGCATGGAAAATGAAGATGGGTTGCAATGATTTGCGGCAATCATGAAGATCAGGAAAAAGGATGAAAAAGGACCTTGCATGACAGTGCCATCTCCAGGAGCCATGGTGAATATGGTGAGCCAAGCTGCTTTACCCGCCTCCAAACTGTCGTCTCTTCCACTTCTCCGATTTGAAATCGCTTGCCATCAAAGCGATACTGGCGACGCCATGCTCTCTTTCCCTGCTCCCATCCTGTAGCAATAATACCATGAAAGGCGGGCGCCATCAGCCAAAATTGACATTCTACAAGCTGAATGGGAGTATTGTCAGTTCCCTGTTTCACCTCTTTTCCAGTCACGGCACCACTCCACACGTCTGCAGAAGTGAGGAAAGATCTGGGATCCGCGGATTCCAACTCCAATGGCGAGCTGCTTCCCTGGGAGGATGGCCACCAAATTCGAGCGTAAGGAACAGACATCCTCGGTTCAAATATATGATATGGATCTGAGGAAGGCCCGACAGTGGATGTGCTCACTGAATCCTATGGCATTTGCAACCCAGGAGCGAACCCTGCTGGCCAGGAACTTCAACCTCAACTGTCCTGTCCTGATTCAGCTTAATGACGTGGGCCGCATGCCAACGTCCTCTCTCATCACCTGGGGTGGCAACATGTGGTAACATTGTCTCCAAGTCCTCCGTTCTCAAAAAAAAAATTAAGTGATGTAAATATTGAGATATGACATATCTCATCTCTGTGGATATGTGTAGCTTGATTGTACTTGTGTCTTCTACATGCTTTGCTGATTTGAACTCCGAATTGCGGCTTGGTGACGAACTTCTACTCGCTGCACTTTGCGATGAGCATCTGCTGGACCGCTTGATGAAGCCAACCTCCCAGAGGATGCCTGCACGTCAACAAGGACCTTGACATCAACAAGTGCACAATCTATGACTTAAAAGGACTGGGGACATCTCCGAACACTAATCAGCTGAAGCTCTGCCAACTGCAGCTGGCATTGCAAGTCACTGCAAGTCAAATCAAACACTGGTATCAGTACCAAAAAAAGTTTGGAATGGCAGGGCAGGGCAACAATTGCGTAAAGTAATGTTTCTATTCTTCTCTCAGATCGCCCGATGAGTTGTTTCCATGCCTGAAGGCTGTCCCTGCGACGGCTGGTGGTGATTGTGCTCCTAGTAAGTAGGACTGTCCAAGGTTTGCACACGTGTTCTGCTTCAAAAAGTAATTGCTGTATATGGATGAACTATGATCAACTCATGAACTCCTCACTGCACGAAAAGCTCCGCGGAGGGAGGCCACAGAGGTACTTGCTTGTGTGCAAATGCCACCTCCTCAGATGGATACAGAACATGACGGAACGTCGAGGGAATTCTGCAAAGATTCAAAAAACCTTTCATATGCTTCAACGCTCACTACCATGCCAGTGAAGCCGCATCTTCTCCCATTCCTATCCATTTGTCCCAGAGTTGCAACAAAACAAGACAAGCTGACACAAGTTACCGCCACTCTTGTCAGCAAGGATAGCGTGCGAATCTGAGGAATCATTGCAGACTTGGCTAAGGACCTGTCCAACATCTGCGAGCTGCTTCAAGTGGCAACGGAAGTCCAGGGCACTGTCTGCACTGTGTCCAAAGGCCACCGTGTTAATCCTGGGGAGCAGCAGGATCACTGTTGCTTTCATAAACGGTGACTAAGCTGGAGGAACCTACAACTTGTCTACAATTATTGAAGTTCATGCACTGCAAACGTATAAACGTGTAAAATTATATGTGCATCAGTCATCCAACTCGCAACCGTACCCAGTTTGTCAATCTTCCAAGGCTGAGCTTCTGAATCTTGTTGGAGCTCTTCATGAGGCACGTCAGCTTCGCCAGAAATTCCGGTGGATCCCAAGGGTCACCATCCGAGAAAAACAGCCTGGGCACTGCTTCGCTGATGCTACTGCTGGCACTGCTATTCAACAATGGCAATGGCACACCGAGGAGCACATAGGTGGGCCTCCCTTGAGTCTCGGGGCACCTCTCCGCACGCTGTACCTGGGACCATTTGAGCAGTCTCCGATTTCCAAGGAAAGAAAAAGCATAGCTAAACGGTAAACTGAATTTTTAATTATTACATACTAGTATCATATCATTAATGATATTAATGTACCATATTTTGGTGCTGAGTCCAAATCAAACCAAGTGCAATTCACAGAGCTGCAACAAGCATTGCTTGTTGACTGAGCACCAAGTAAAAAAGAGAGTTGAGAGCTGAATGAAGCGGCTAAGATGCGCAGATTTCGATCCCTTCCAGGCCAGAGGTGTAATAAGTTTGCCCCTCAGGGTAAATCGGATACCTCTGCAGCATCTCTGCTGCAGCGGAGGCAGTCTCCAAGGAAAACAGCACATAGTGTTTGCTGTTGAACGTCACTGCCGAGTAGACATCAGAAGACCTGGGGCAGCTGTTGAGCCACCTGTGGTGGCAATATGGTGAAAGAGAGTGGGGCAGGTGGACATTTCTCTCATTTTTGAGATTAGTTTGTCTTAAATATCAAAACATCCTGACTTGCTGCAGTCTGAGGTGCGCTGTGTCTGGGAGATGTTTTTGCTGCCCTTTTTCAATGTCACGTGTCAAAAGACTCAAATGCTCTTTGACCTCGGTGATCATTTGTGATTGTTACATTCATTGCCAATAGTTTTGAGAAAAATTGAGCTAGTCTCAACACCTCCCACCTACATGAAACCAGTCAAACGGACTATGGCTATCTCAACGAGCTGCTGCTTGGATGCGCTCCTGGACAGAACCATCTTGGCGCACGCAGTCGCGATTGGACATGCTGCCAGAGATGTCCAGGACAATCACGTAGTGAGCAGCCAACTGCCAGAGTTTGCACGACTCTGCATGCAACTCCTAATTTCTCAAAAGCCTTCACGCCCGTGCTTCCTCAATGCATAGTGTTGGGCCATGCTCAATTCTGTTTAGATCCTTCAACTTTAGGGGCTCTTGCGCATTGTAGCATGCAATGAATCGGACCTCACACTGTTTCAAAGGATTGCGCCTGTGTGCGCGGTGGAGTGGGAGCGGTGACGACAACGGTTGACACGTTCTCCAACGCTGGCAGTTCTCCCAAAACATCAGACTCCTGCACACCAGAGAAACCCAAAAATCAAACTGCGCCAAAACACGTGTAATGTACAGTAATTTATAATGTAGCGGGGCAACAATAATTAATTATATTGCAATTACGGTATATTGCATATTGCACTAACTATCTTTACATGCGTGTACAGTAGAATGCCTTGATGACATTGTATAATGTGCGATACAGAGCTGCCACTTACTTGGGCTATTGCGTCCATATTAACCCCGAAACAAAGGGTACAGAATCAAGTCCTTCAAGCTGCATGCAATTTGTGAATGCCACTGGTTAACATTGGGTGATAGATCTATATTCTCAAACCAAGCATCAACATCAAAAAATAGAAAAAAATATATGTTTATGTTGTGTGGCAATACAGAACCAACCCTTTTCAAACCAGGCATCAGTCAAACGGTATGGAATCCCCCTGTTCAACCGGTACACCGCGCCACTGCACAAAGTCCCAATACAAAATGCCTCCTCTTGACACATGGCACTAACCGTACAAAACATGCATTACAAAATCCTCCTTTCCGCAAACAGCTGGCATTTGCCAAACAACTTGCAGCACAGAATCCCCTCACACCAAGCATTGATCATACAAAAATTGCACAACAAAATAAACTTTTTCACAGCAGGTGTTGACAAGACAAGACCTGCACGCTGACGCCGGCTCCCCTTGTCAACCCGGGCATTTGATGATTTCTTGTGTTTATTTCAAACTTGTACCCAAGAGCCTCCGGAATTCACGATAAGCATTCAGCATTCACCATAAGTACAAAGAAATGCGAAAGTATGCGAAAGTGTCGTTTTCCAAAGGTCGACCCTAATTCTTTCTGGGCGTCCCGGCATGCCAGCGGGTAAGTGGCCCATAGAAATCGAAGCCCAAAGCTGGAAAATCCTAGCTTGTGTGTCGTTCTATTGTAGCTAGCACCCATCATTCTCGGCTTCTGCATGGATTTAAGGAAGTTTATATAATTTTATGGAATTTTAGTTGTGGCTACTGGATGTTCGGGCTCAGAACGGGCCCAGAAACAACACAAACGCGAAGGGCGGTCTTTTCGGTGAAACATCGTAGAATCAGAAATCCCCGCACAGCTGAACAAAAGTCTGGTGCTACCCGCAGACTACTCTCATTTCAGATCCGTTCGTGAGAGTCGACAACTATGAAAGCAGAAAATCACACAAAGTCCTGATCAATCATGCCCAATCCACATAGGCTTACTAATTATTTATAATTATATCATATCTTGGTCTTTACTAGGAACAAGCAAATGATCAACCCTTTTCATCCCTTTCCCCTTTGGATTTGCCTGACAATGGTATGCCCGGGTCCTCGGAGGTATCTGAGTCATCGTCAGGGATTGGCTCTTGCGGCTCCTCCGCCTCCGGTGGACTTGCTCCAACGCCAGCGGCTTCGGACTCTGGGAGTCCTCCCAGATTCTCTGGAACTTCCCATGAGCTCCGTGACTGGCTTGCCTGACCTCAATCAGAGCATGTCCAAACAGATGAACAAAGAAGAGGAAGAAAATGGAAGAAATGCAGCTTGGCTTTTCCATTCACTCCCTTTTCATGGATGCTTATTCATACACACATTACATCATCATAATCTACAAAATACCTGAGAAGAATGAAAACGAAAGGCAGTGTTCTTTTTCGCGGGTGTTTGCTAACCATTCACTACTGGGCTCTTTTCACCATTCATTACTGGGCTC
>BGPT01000273.1:33757-49154 GCA_003297045.1 Symbiodinium sp. clade C Y103 | reverse complement strand
AAGATGTGAAGATGTGAAGATGTGAGGATGTGAGGATGTGAAGATGGGAGGATGTGAAGATGTGAAGATGTGAAGATGTGAAGATGTGAAGATGTGAGGATGTGAGGATGTGCAGATGTGAGGATGTGAAGATGTGAAGATGTGAAGATGTGAAGATGCGAAGAGGTGAGGATGTGAAGATGTGAAGATGTGAAGATGTGAAGATGTGAAGATGTGAGGATGTGAGGATGTGAAGATGTGAAGATGTGAAGATGCGAAGATGTGAGGATGTGAAGATGTGAAGATGTGAAGATGTGAAGATGCGAAGATGTGAAGATGCGAAGATGTGAGGATGTGAAGATGTGAAGATGTGAAGATGTGAAGATGTGAGGATGTGAGGATGTGAAGATGCGAAGATGTGAAGATGTGAGGATGTGAGGATGTGAAGATGTGAGGATGTGAAGATGTGAAGATGTGAAGATGTGAGGATGTGAAGATGTGAAGATGTGAAGATGTGAGGATGTGAAGATGTGAAGATGTGAAGATGTGAGGATGTGAAGATGTGAGGATGTGAAGATGTGAAGATGTATGACAGACCTTCACAGTTAGAAGAACCCTTCGGTCAGACGCTCTCGGGAAAAAGATTGAAAAAGGTCATTCCAACCATCGGCAAAGGATCTGCGAAGAAGACGGTCTTTTCGGCTCCATATCCGACAAAGGGTGGCCAAACCACAGCTGCAGATTCGCTTGCGAATTGGTAAAGTCGATAGGATTCGCACAATGACCCTCAGATCACACATTAAATACCGTTGGCAATTGCAGCGAAAGCCAAGAAACACGCAGAAAGTGGAGGTTGCCCCTTACACCGACCCATTCTTGCTTGCAGCATGGAACGCGAGAGTTCCAGTGAATCCTAGCCCCTTGGGCCAGATCAGGTGTCTCAATCATCCAGCTCTTGGCTACCTCTGCGTACTGTCATCTAATCATTGTGTCTGTCAGCTGTCTTGGTGTCCAGGGTGAGTTTCACAGCAGATGATTACCAGTTCCCGGGAAACATGATGTGAACGCACTTTGAAGGTTCAACAGCAGTTCTGCAAACATGAAGCCCTATGATTTTAGTAACCCGAAACAACACAGAAAAAATGCCATTGTTTCGGTAGGATTTTACTTTGGGGTTGCCACAAACAAAGCAATCATACCACTCAGCTTGAAAAAAGTGGAAACACACGTCGTCCTGCAGTTGAAACCACCCTGCTACCGTTACAATTTTGCTCCTGCTGCTGTGTTCCAACTGGTTGCTGATGAAAAATCGATGAAACCAGTTGGATGGGCATGGCAGTTCGCAAACACCTAAACCGGAGGTATAGTGAATGCAGCCACAACCGTTCCGTGTGGCTAAAATATGGACACCGTTTTCACCACTGCCAACCTCACCATTTTCAAAGCAATGTTTTATCGTTTGGAATGTAAAACCATGTTTGCAAAACGCTCAAGACACTTGGGTTGGGCCAGTGGGGTGCTTCAAATGCTTGTCTATCCCCTCTGTGACTCTGTTTCCACACACCTGCTTTCTGAGTGTTTGCCATGCTTGCTCTTGCTCTGCATGAGGGTGTAAACAAGAAAGTTGCAAAGCCTGACACGGGCAGGGCCCTTGCCCCAATCCCGCTTGAGACGGTGCTGATTTTTTTCATGAACAAATCCTGTTGTCAATTCACCCAAACGACAGGCAAATCAAATGTAGTTTTGGCCACTGTGATGGAACCACTACCAAATATTATTTGTAGTATCTGAAACGTGAAGGAAGGTCTGTAGAGATGTTCTACAAGACATGGAGGTCTGTTCTGTGGGAAACAATTGGAACAGGCCACAGAACGCATGAGAATCTCCCGATCCCCAGTATACTGGTTGATACTAGTTGGTAAATGGGTATCCTATGGTATCCCATTAAATGGCTTATAGTTTGAAAGCCAATACACTAGTTGGTATAGCTGCCTGTATTAACCAATCAACAGGCATAGTCAGTATCTATAGTTTTTTCTCGCTTCAGTAAATCTTTTCTGGGTCATTCCCAGGCAGGATTTCTACATGCTTTGGTCGCAACAGAGCTCTTGGAGGCCAGCCGTGACAAGTTCTGAAAGGCTTTGAAGGTGAAAATACATGATTGAATGTATTCAATGATATATATGTATGTAGTGGAATGGTGGTTAATACTATATAATACAATGCAAGATATGTTAATATAATACAAGATAATGTAATGTAATGTAATGCAATGTAATGTAATGTAGTGTACTGAAATTCAATGCAATGTAGTCTAGTGTATTGTTATGAAATGCAATGCGGTATGGTGAAATTTCATGTAACATAGTGTAAAGTAAGATAAGGCAAAGTAAGGTAAAACAATGTAACAAACATTACCAACAAGTAATTAAAACGTGGGTGACCTAGCCTACTTGGCGGCAGTGTGATATGTTGCTTATCCTGTTTATTCTGTTCGGATCTACATAGTACAACATTATGTTATGTAATGGTATTTTACACTATGTTATGATGCGGTATGGTAATGGTATGGTAATGGTAGTGGTATGGGAATGGTAATTGTATGGCAATGGTAACGGTAATCGTAATGGTATGGTAATGGTAATGGTAATGGTATGGTAATGGTACGGTACGGTAATGGTATGGTAATGGTATGGTAATGGAATGGTAATGGTATGGTAACGGTAATGGTAATGGTAATGGTATTTTAATGGTATGGTAGTGGTAACGGTAACAGCAACGGTAACGGTAATGGTAATGGAGATGGTAATGGTATGATATGGTTTGTAGATGCCCCAAATTGTCACACACTGTATTGGGAGAGGTGTGGCCGTGGCAATGACTACTTTCTTCTTGATCTCCTGAACATCAGCTGTCTGGGATGCAGAGTGCCAAATGAATCCCTGTCAGGCATAGAGCAGAGCATTCGTACATGAAAGGCATATTGAAAAGGCCGATGCTCAAAACATTCCTCCAAACCGAAAGAAATTTTCAGTGGTTCCTCAATGGTTCAAAGGCATGATATGCAAACGCTGTTGAGCAACTGCCAAAGTGCCAAGCATTGACATGACGCATTCGAAGGCAATTCAACTCAATGTCAAGATGTTCTTAATTGTTGTGCGATTGCCTTCAAATGTTAAATGTATGATGTTGGGTGGACATCTGGCCTTGTCAGCCAAGAGTATCCAGGTCAAAGGCTCGGATAACTTTTCGCAATCTCTTCAGCTCGTTTTCCATGAGCTTCGGAAAGCGGTCTCGGGGCAGAATGGTGCATGCTGCACTGACCAACTCAGCCAAAGTCATCTTCTCGAACTCGAGGCGAATTTTTCGAGGAGGATGGACATCCGGAGCTGGAGATCTTGCAGAACGCACCGAAATTTCCGACTTCATCAGCTGGAGACCGACAGCCGCGTCGAGCTCAGTGCCCTGGCACGAAACTCAGTTGCCTCTGTGCCTTTTGAACAAACTGACTGCCCCATTGAAATATGGATGTACGTCATGTGTATGTGTACTAGTATATATACGTGTGTGTATGTGAGTGTATATTCACATCATTTTACATCTATGAATAGATGTTTATTTCTATACAGATACATAGTATATTGGTGAAAATCATATAGTTCCACATGTGTATATATATATATGTATATATATAGTGTATATAGTGTGTGTGTATATATATATATATATGTGCACATTATGCAAATACGTAGAGATAGGTATGCTGGATGTCGACCACCAGTTGCCTCCACACGTTTACGAACAAATGGCAGGAGCATCTTCAGGAAGGTGACTTTGGGGAGTTCCTTCAAGTAGTCGCGTTGTTGCTTGTCTAGGGTCGGAGGCCTTGATTCCTGCCACGAGAGGTGTTGCTGGGTGAGTTTGAAAACATGAAGATGTTGCTGGGATGGGAATGGATGGGATGGGCATGGATGTTCAACCCAAGAAAAAGTGAATTATAGATAATTTGACCCATGTGATGGGGACTGGAGTTGTCTCAAAATTTAGAAGCCCAACATGTATCATACTTTTTTCACGGTTGATCATGATGTTCCACCATTTTCAAATGATAATTTTGGGGTATCCCAAAATTGTCGAGACAAACCGGACACAAACGCACGCACTGCTGCACTGCTTCGCCTTTTATCCCCTATCCATCCCTATCCTAAGAAAATCGTGCTATGTTTGACTTCAGACCAAGCATCGTGAGGCAAGTGGCAGAAGCCACATTTGTCTGCCTTGTAACATTTATCGCGCGGGAAGAGGATACACACCCGTGCACAAACGTTAGGATGGCCGTAGCTTCCACGCGATAGATTCACCTAGTGAGGTCATGAAGAGAAGAGCTGACCGTGTCTTCACGGCTTGGGGCTGAATAGCCGACATGGCTTACCCTCTGGTAAACTAACATAGCTGTGGAAAATGACCATGTTTAATGGGTAAATCCACTATCAATGGCCATTTTCAATAGCTACGTTGAATTACCAAAGGGTAGCCGACATGGCTTAGTGATTGTTATTCAACATGATTATCACAATCCACAATCGCAGCCAGGAATCCAGTGGTTCATCATCATGTTCCCTATGGCCATTTGAGGGTTTTTTTTTCCCCCATCTTCAGACACACCCAAATATCAGCTGTTTGTATATCCCATTATATGTATATGTATATATATATATATATGTATATAGCCCATCCCACCATTTAGGCATTATTCCTTGATCTCATGTGTATAATATATATATATGTATATCTGTGTGTGGACGGATAAGACCCCATTTTTCAGTTGTACATCCCATCCTGCTCCCCATGAATTCATGGGCATAACTGCGTATAGCCTGCCTCATTGGACATTGCCAAGTTCTCTGCAGCAAGAAGTTGGGATCCCTGCTGTAACTTCGACACCTGGCCACTTTGCCAGAAAAAACGACGCCACTTTGCCAAAGTCGCACGCTATATCATAAATATATACGTATAACGATAGTATATTTCGTGGCAGAATAGTTTTAGGATTTTTTTATTGATCAGGTTTAGGATTTTTTGAATTTCTCCTGGTACCATTTGCATAGTATTTGCTACATTCTGGCATGTTCACCATGCGCATGTTCACCTTCCATGTTGCACGGTATTTGCTACATTTTGGCATGTTCACCTTCCATTTTGCACGGTATGATTCCTGGAAGGTTTCATTTAGGGTATCTTTAGGGTTTCTTTTGGGTTTCCTTTAGGGTTTCACTAGGATTTCATTTAGGGTTTCTTTATGTTTCTTTAATGTTTCGTTTAGGGTTTCTTTACGGTTTCATTTAAGGTTCATTATTTAGGGTTTCATTTAGGGTTTCATTTAAGGTTTCTCTAAGGTTTCATTCAGGAGAAGTAGGAAAAGCAAAAAGCGGAAAAGCAGAGAAGCAGAAAAGAGAAAAGCCAGAAAATCATAGGAGCAGAGAAGCAGAAAAGCAGCAGGAAAAGCAAAAAAGCGGAGAAGCAGAAAAGCAGAGAAGCTGAGAAGCAGGAAAAGCAGGAAACGCAGAAAAGCAGGAATCCAGAATTCCTGAAACGGATCAAAAAGAAACCCAACATAAATATAGCCCTCCTCATATATCTGTTATTTTCTTATCATAATTCAATACATTTATGTGTATAGCTTATTTCAACAATGGGAATGGGAAATCCCTTATCAATATAATAACAGAAGGTTCAAAGCTGGGAAAATCATCGAACTCGTGGATTGTCCAGCCCGCTGGGTACCGGGGATCCTGGGGATCAGTGGCACCTGCAGACTGATCCTGCGCTGCTCATTTTCGTGGAGGACAAACTTGCTTTGAGTCGTGGAGATAGCCATCCTGAGCTGAAACAGAACTCGCCGCCTCGAAACCCAAAGTCAACGGATCGACTTTCGTCTCTCCCGCATGACCCATGCATTTGCTGTAGATATAACATGCAGACTGCCCAAGTGTCTGGAAAAGTAGCACAGAAAAAAAAGGTGGCGGAGACTCAGTACCCTTTATGTATGACCGACCAAGAAAAGAATTTGCGTGAAGCCACTTGGCCACAGGCTGCTCCAATAGTGAAATCACTCAAATCACCACCTGAATTCTCAAGCTGAGAGTCACTGGCGGAGCACTGCATGCTCGCTGCGATGATTCCTTGACGTCCTCAACGTCAATGAAGGTCTTTGAATAGCGAAGGCTCTCCATTCTTCACCGAGCACGATTCAAAAAAATCTTTGCCGTCCCAGCTCACTTTGATCCAAGGTGCGGACAAATCGTTGAGACATGGATGGAGAAAACCCCGCGATTTCCATTCGACTCAATGGAGCAACCGAAACTGTCCGATATCCACGAGCGATCTGACCGAAACGATCAGCTATCATCAGATTCATGATCTTAAATCATCAATTATCATCAAACAGAGATCGGGCAATAACTCTACAAGAATATATATTACATATATATAATATATTATATATACAGGTCTTCGACGCACAGGGTGTATGTATATACCCTGTGTGTCGAAGACCTATTCTGGATAGGTCTTTGGAGAAAGACTTAAATGGGAATCCTGGGAGCTATCCAGGGAAGGGTGCTGCAACAGGGATTCAAGATGTGCACGGCCAAGAGACATCTCATTTTATGCACTATTTTCACAACTTCGTGAAAAGAAACAATCGAGAATAATAAGATATCTTGACGCACAATTTCAGACCTGACCGTGGACAAACCATGGACAAATCTTGGAACGAATATCCAGGGCATTCCAGCGCGTGGAACGGCCTATCTAGGGCGTGGAACGGCCTATCTAGAGCGTGGACAGGGGTGCCATGGTTTTTCAACTGATTTCATTTTTTCTGCTACAGCAAAATGTTGGATCCAAAAAAAAAACATAGACAGCAATTTGGGTTTTAATCTGGATACTCTTGATGGCACAAGAATTCCAAAAACATGCAGTTTTAAGGCCATTGTATCTGGGGTCCTTATGTAGGTTCTTTGTGGTTTTAGTAGGTCTTAAAGTAAAGTCCTATTCTGGGTAGGAAGTTGGACTTTCTGGACATAATATAACAAATTATAACTATATATCAACGCACTTTATTATGGTAGAAAATAACCCTGCATCTGAAACCGGCGTATTATCTTGTTTTTTGATTGTGTCTTTCTATGGGTCTAAGATGACCTAAGGTGTTTTTTCAAACATGCAAGAGAGAAGTGGCACTCATAGTGGTTCAAAGCCAACGTGGCCTATCAATCTAGCAGTGGACCACTTTGCATCCGTGGTCTCCGCGGATGTCACTCACGAAGAATATGTTTTCCGAACTTCAACTTGCAGCTTCGCGCGAAAGTTGCAATTTGTAGTTTTTGAAGCCTCCCATTGCGTCAATTGTGCTCTGTGTTGCACAGCTGCAGACGCAGTTCTAGAGTCTTTAGCAACTCGCTGCTTGTAAATAACAGTGGAGAGGGTGCATCAAGGTGATGTTTGACGTGTATATTATGTGGGTTGTGCTTTGCAAACCAAGGGTTGTTCCACACAGTCGACTTGCTTTCTATTTTGTGATATTTTGTTCAAATGTTGTTCTTCGGGAGAATAATGATTGTCCTTTCAAGACACCTTTCAAAATCATACTTTTTCTGCCTAATTGTCCTTTCAAGACGCGGAGTAAACCCTTCAAAATGCCTACAGAAACCATAAACCATCCCTAAAACAAGCCTTAGCGAAACCCTAACTAAACCCTAAACCAAACCTAAATAAACCAAACCAACACTAATTAAATTAATCCCTAAACCAACCTGAAATAAACCCTAAAACAAACCCTACAGAAACGCTAAAGCAAACCTTGACGAAACCCTAACTTAACCCCAAAGCAAACTCAAAGAAAATCCTAAAGAAACCCGAAACCAACACTAAGAAACCGTAAATAGACCCCAAAACAAACCCTGACCAAACCCTGCATTAACCCTAAACCAAGCTTAAATAAACCTTAAACCATCTTTAAAACAAATCCGGATGAAACCCTACATTAACCCTAAGCCCTAAACCAACCCCAAAGAGACCGTAAACCAAGCCTAAATATTATCCACAAAAATAACCTCAACTGCACAAAGTAGGATGTATGGTAGGTGTATCTGTAAGTACTGGGATAACCAACCTAGAACTGCGGGGGCTTACCAGAAGACTCCCATCCTAACATGAAATAGCCACCCATATGAGCTCCCACATGAACAGATCGAACACGAACACTCAAATACAAAGCCAGGGAGTCCACGGGAGGTTTTTGATATTAGGGGGATGGGATAAGCGATTTAAAACAACAACAAAAAATTGTTTCAGCTTATGAAAGGGGGCGTTTGCCAGGAAAGTCAGGGGGATCTTTTTTGTTGTTGTATTGTTTTACTTTGTAGGGAAAGTCTAGGCCCATTTCCCCCAAAATGGAGATGAAATCAACGAAGAAATGGCAACCCCCAGTGGGGAACTCTGCGAAACAGGAAAGAATTCGCTCACAAGATCTTGGAAATGAACAAAACTAATGATGGGATCTTCGCCGAAAATTTGGGCGCGGCGAACCGTCTCAACAAACTGATACAAGGAAATTGGTGGGGAAAAAAAAAACATCCCAGTCATATTCTCCAATCTAGACCAGATCAAGAGTCTAGGTCAAGATTCCATCTATTGGTTGCAGAAAATCATGTTCCACAGACCGTGTCCCTGTAGCGTGCGGAGACCATTCGATGCCACAGATCGAGCACGCGTGCCTGCGGCCGTGACATCTCCAAGCATAGCTTGCCACAAAAAATGCCGCATGCATTGACTGTGTCCAAAACTGGGGGACTGGGACCCCCGGAAATAGCAACTTTACATGGGAAAATGATGATGAAGCCCCCTTCCATGGGGGGTTTTGGTGCACCTTATTTTCAGACAACCCCATGTGTTGGCATTGGTGTTCGCGCTGAAATTTCTCCAGCTCAAGTCCTGATATGTCCTGCCCAAGCTTGCTGAATACTCCACTGCCATGTTCGCAAACCTATGGCCAACCTTAGATACCCCTTCAGCACAAAGTGTTGCGGTATATGACACAATCCCAAACATGTTCCTACAGAAAAGCTCGGTCCCCTAAGGTGTCCACATTTCACATTCCCAACCAGGAAAAGAAACCTTTAAAAATGCTGCAAATTGATTCATCAACACTTCAACTCCATGTGAATGCATTCAAACCTATACAAATCCATATTAAATCATGTACAAATCCATGTCAATTTCACATTGGATCGATCGACGTATGCATATGTGTATATATATTTATATACAGTGTGTATGTGTGTTGTAATTGTATCATATATACCTACATATATGTATATATATATACATGTACATGTTACATATATATGCAGTATACATACCTATCTTATCTATAACACATACTATGATTATTATGTGAATATACAATAATATAGAATCCCTGAGGGAATATATATCATATATATATAAATATACATCGTTAGTTAGATATTCGTGATATTCATAGCCAGAATAAATAGCCACGACACGCGGGTCAACCGCGGCCTTCAGCATCTGCTCGTCGCGCATCCGTTGCTCCAGCGCCTCCCGACGTGTCTCGCGGGCCTCGCGAAAGGGTCGGAACGGAAAAGTGCTAGGACCACTGGGACCATATTTGAACCATTCAGAATTATGTTACCCTCTGGTAAACTAACAGTTTGCTATTGAAAATGACCATTTATGGTTGCTTTACCTAATAAAAATGGTAATTGTCCATAGTTATGTTGGTTTACCAGAGGGTAATGGGTTATCTATGTACCTAGATAGTACCATATGAATTAGCAGTATAGGTACTTAAAGCAGTTCAGATGTGCTAACTATACCAGCAGTACATCTGTAATACATCTGTGAATGGGTTATAGGATGTTATAGGTACTTATACTAGCTAAAATAAATTGGAGATTCTGATTGAATAGCCATAGTAGGAAACCTGTCAACCAACTAGTATAATGAGATGGGATAGAGGTATTTTAGATGGTGCAGTTGGATCTGAAACCGGAGTATACCCCCCATGGTGTGCCTATCTTTAATGGGGAGTGTGCTGGTGGAAAATGACACACCACAGATGACTTCCCTGTAGAACCCAACGGTTTCCATGCTTTTCCACCTCCAGATTAGTAACCCCAACTGGGACCCCCTTTCCCCCTCCATTGCCCCTCAGCTGGTTCAGTGCCTTCATCAAGCCCAGCTGCAAAGCTGCCAGCTCCTACCCCAGCCCATCTGCAATCCGAAAAATTCTCGGAGTTTTCCACTGGTTTTTGCTGGGCAATGGATCAGTTGCCATGCCATGACTTTTCGGGGAAAAAACCGATGTTTTCGGCTCCACCCAGCTAGCCTCGTTTGTCACCCGCAGACTGCTCTGAACATCCCGAAGCTCGGCCTGCCGTGGCAAAGATTGGGGATTCCCAACTTAAATCAACACCAGATTATGGTCATCTTTTCCCGAAAACATGGAAACATAATGAAATATATGGAAACCCTGGCGATTTCAAACCATCTTGAAACGAAGAGTCTTAGTGGTGACCAGCTGAAGTGGGAGGGCAATTTTGATCCATCAACCACGGGTTACACGATAAACACCGTAAAAAAAAATCAGGAAATCATCGCTTGTATACCCAAAAAGTGGACCCAGGCAGAAGACCCCGTCATGGACACGAAAATCTCCAGCTGGCTTCAAGTCAGTAGAAATATATGTCTTCATGAAATGAGAGAAATGTATGCTTAAAACTGGTCATCTCACCATGAAACGCCGTGCTTTTCAGCCCAAGGCGTTGGAGAGATGCCCCGTTTTGATCATCTTTATTGATGCTGGGTAAAAATCCCACCATCTTATCATCATTCTGGCAGAATTGCAATAATTCACCAACCTAAATAACGAATTATAGAGATTGTGTCCCTTACAGTTCCAAAAAATTATTATGTTTTTTCGTGGTGGCGTCGCAATAGGATTTACCCTGAATGAATTCTTAGAATCAACCCCATTGTCATAGCGCATTTGTGCCGTTGTTATATAGCTCCCTGGTGATCATCATAATGTTGTTACACACCATCTGGTTGCAGAACTCTCAGTTGCTCTTTGACTTCCCATTTTCTACAGAATATGAATTCCCATTGCTCCTTTGCTTCTTACACATCCGACCAGGCTATCATCACTAATTCACTTAGTTCAAGTATGTGTGATTTTTTTAGACCCCATTCTCAATAACAATACCCAATCAACACAACCAATCGGTCAATGCAAACTATTGTCACCACTCTCATTAACCCATATTAACCCAGGCAAATTTCAAATACTATTTTGTTATTGATTGGGTATTATGAGTTATTGCCAATACTACTGATCGAATATCAACCCAATGAGTCTTGATATCACCCAACATATTGATGTGCTGATATTCTTGATGATCAGAATGTTGTATAACCAAATTCAGACCTAAATCAAGCCTATCATTCTTGTAGTCGTTGTTCCTAGTAGTAGTATTGTCATTATTGTTCATGACATGAACTATGGTTGCTATCGACCCAATTCTCGCACGAATTGCCAAGTCCAAAACCCAATGACACTCATAATCTCCGTCATCAATCCCGTTATCGTGACAACCCGACAACCCGGCTATTCATTAAGCCCATTAAAATTATGTAACCCCAATACTCATCAGACCTACTGCTACTACATAACGATTATCATGATCCTTAATAATGATGAAATAGTTTTACTGCAACCCCGTTGCTGATCACTAAATATCATTAAATATCATTACTATGACCAAAGTATGACTTCAAATGGCATTGAACCATATTAAACCTACTACTGTGGCGTTCAATGATTCCCATTGACCACAACGACCCATCCCCACTGCCGCCGCGGCCCCCAGCAACTGCGCCTTGAGCCGCTCCAGCAACTCTGCCAAGCTGCGGTGCCTTTCCAGGCGCCAGGCACTGAACCTGGTGTAGCGATGGGGAAGAATTCGATGGTTGATGTTTGTATAAATGTGTATGTATATATATATAATATGTATAATATATTATACATATATATATATATAATGTATATATATAGTAATATATATATACCTATCCATCCAATCTATCTACAATAAACACAAATTCATATATACAGTATAGATGTTTTCCCAGCCAATTGACATTCAACCACTGAAAAAAATGGTCGTAGAGGCTAAGACAACTGCCCCGCTTCCTGCAGCATCTGCAGCCATTCTTTCTGCACCAAGGCACACGCGAGATCTCAGGGAGGCATCTGCCGCCGTGTTCTGCAACATGCTGAAGCGATTCAGGCTATTCCTGGCAGGGAAACAAAGCACAAAACCTGCCAAGTCATGGATGTCAGTCCTTGTTCATATATATATATATATGAGATATAATTAGTTACTAGAGTCACTGATTTTCACAAAATTCACCCGTGCTTAGGGCCTAGGGCAGGTTGTCTCCAAAGTATGGCACTTTCACGGGGGAAAATCAATGAGTATTGACATCCCAACATTGTAACATATAAAACCGAAGCAAACTCCAAAACTAAAATATCCCCTTAGCCTGGCTGGCTCATACCAAGGGCCGGTATTGGCTGAAGATGCTATCTTGCTAGACGAAACAAGAGCTGTTCTATGGCACAACTACAAGAACCGAACCTGGCAAAAAGAGAAAAAACAAAAAAAAATGAAATGACAGAAAGCGACACAGCCTGCATGCCTGCAAGGGCTTCTGACTAGTTGCACTTGAAATGCCATAGTGCAATAGGTCAGAGCTAATTCAAACTACCTCTTGACAAGCTTGAGGACAATTCATACAAATAATTGGTAATTAATTCCAGTAGCTAGGTATTTCCAATATGCTTCCATTCACAGCAGAGCTTGGTTCAGTTGATCAAGCAGCGTAGTTCCAAGGACGTCTGCGGAAGGGGAAAATGAAGTTCCAAACCATGGGATTTTGGGAGTATCCCGTGGCCACACCCATATCTGGGAAGATGAACATCCTATGGAACAGCTCTTTTGAATTGAAGTATAAATACTATCCATATTTGGGATACTGAAAACCTATGATACTTCAACATCTCCCAGCTGTTTTGAAGTTTTTGAAAACCAGGGAACTTCCCGTGTTCTGATGACCAAAGTTTGGCAGCCTTCTTGTAGGAACAAAAAAGACTCCACGATTCGACCAGCAAAATGATGCTTCAATGGACCACATGGTTGGAACCCTGAAAAAAGGCTATGCAACCAGCAAATCTTATCATATTCCTATTATGTCCCAGGTAATTGCTGGTCCTGGTTATATAATATCTATACCTAGTGTGTTTGATGATCAACCCCCATATTTCATTGGATTTTGACACATAACCAGTTAGCCAGTGGTTTTCCCTATATTTATTGATTCAACCCCCTGGGTGAAATGGCCAAGCAACCGCTCGTTGCGCTGCATCTCAGCGACAAGACGCTTGATCTCCTCCTCCTGTGGCGGTTGACCTTCTCCCATCCTCTATGAACTGGTGAATACCTGGACTTATCTCCATGATTTGCCACTTAAACCCCTAGATCTAATGCATTCCACTGGCAAAACTTTTCGTTGCTAAATCACGAGGGTCAATTGCATCATGCGGAATATGATGGCTTAAAATCATTCTGATACATCTTGTTTCGCATACCAAAAATACAACGATGATCTAAATCGGGATTGAAACCACCAACCTCATGGGGATTCGTTACCATCTCCTCAACGGAGGACCCTGTCGCCGACGATCCGTGAAGCCCTCTTATTCGTTGATTAGACCTCAATCTTGCTCCAAGATAAATGCTAGTTTTTAGACGTTTGATAGTGAAATTGAATGAAATTGACGTGTTTGATGATGTTTTCATGATCAACTCCCCATTTATCAATGGTTCAATACCCTTATCTTGTGGGGAAACAAAGAACCAAGTTAGATGTTTTAGTGAGGTTTGCAAGTTATACCTCCATTATTTCATGGTAAAAATCCATCACTTCGTTGGATTTAAAGCCTGTCAGCTGCTTCCCAGCTCTGGCAAATCCATGGTCCAGCTGTAGATGATTTACCGATTTCGCTACGTAACAGCCTATGACCACAGGCGAACATTCTCATGAACATTCCACTTAATATTCCCATTCATATTCCCATGACAAATCATATTAAATAGCTTTGTCTGAAAATAGTGTACCCCATTTCATCCATTGGATTATCATCATTTTCCCATTAAATCGCCATATTTGGGGTGATACCCCATTTTCAGACACACCCATATCTATATACCCTCTGGTAATTTAACATAGATATGTTTAAATGGCCATAGAAATAGTTGATTTTCCCATGAAAAATGCTTGATTTTCCATAGTTATGTAAACGTTTACCAGAGGGTATCCCAATATATATCCCATAGGATTTCCCATTCCTCAAATGCACCTTCTTCAACAGCGAGCTTTGGAGCTCCAAGACCGCCGACAGCTGCAGCTCTTGCTGCATCTGCCTCGTCCGGTGGATGGGGAAGTTTCTGATCTTAAAACAACCCAAGAAGTGAATCGATTAAGGAATTTCTGACATTTGATGTTTTTTAGCTTGACTTGTATAACTATTTAACTATTTTTAGGGAAAAGGGATGCAAAAACAGGTGGATTGATGAGTGTGTTTATTGAATTTGTGTGGATTGGGGGAAGAAAACAACGGGAAACAAATCTAATGTGATGTTTCTTTTGAATGGGAACAGTATGTGATTGTTTGGAGAAACAAATGAAACTGTTGGGAACAATAAACACTTGAAACCACCTGCATAAAGAGAGAGAGAGAGAGAGTGTGTGTGTGTGTCATCATGTAGACATGTATGTATGTATATGTATATAAGAGAGAGAGAGAGGGATAAGCATATATACATAGGTGGAGTTTGTTTCGAATTTGAGCAACTCATGGTTCATTCTTGTGTCATTGCATATCCCGTATACCACGTATTGGTTCTTCATTCAAGGCAAAATAGACCGCAAATTGTTTGATGTTTGCAATCCCAGCAGATTTGAACAGGGCCTCATTGTTTCTTCCCAAGTCATGATACCCTCTGGTAATCAAACATGTTTAGCTTTGCAATCCCCTCATTTACAAATAATTGAGTCGGATGGCTATCCGACTACTCAAGTAAATCCCTATCTCCTATCACCATATATATATATACATACATATATCATTATATCATATACATATATATATATACAGTGTATATATATAATACATACATACATACATACATACATACATAACATAACATAACATAACATAACATAACATAACATAACATAACATAACATAACATAACATAACATAACA
>BGPT01000273.1:20845-33720 GCA_003297045.1 Symbiodinium sp. clade C Y103 | reverse complement strand
ATTACATTACATTACATTACATTACATTACATTACATTACATTACATTACATTACATTACATTACATTACATTACATACATACATACATACACATATATTTATATCACCACTCATCTCTTCAGATTCCCCTGTTTCCTGGGTGCAACTCCCCGTTTCATCAGCTCCCCTTGCTAAAGCTACGCTCGAGCAATTGCGACTTGCGCTTGCACGAAGGAGCGCCATGCGCTGAAGCAATTCCTAGGGATGGAGCTAGGTGAATTTCATGGTTTTCTTCTGGGGGTGAGTTCATATGGGTGTCTGTGAAAACAGAGTATAACACCCAAAATCGTCATGTTACTCAGGAAGATGAGGAAAAAAACCATCAAATGATCGAGGGGGAACCCTTTTTGGGAAAAAACGCTGCGGTATCATGGTTTCACTTCAAAATTCCTGGTGATGACAGGACATGTTCATTGCTCCAAAATCTGACAATATAGCTATCAGCCCATGGCCATGTGTGTAGATCGCCAAACATCACGGCAAAGGGGGATCCAGATCAGCTAAAAGGGCTTGCCGCCACAGAACCCGAGCCTGGAGAACCTTCAACTATTCACCATTGAAGCCCCATATTCTGTACCCCAGGTAAGAGAATGGCAATGAAACAAAATGCCGATATACATAATTATAATTAGCATTTGTTGGCAAAAGGTAGGGGGTCCCATACTTGAGGGCAATCATACTTGCAAAATCATAATTCTATTTGTATATACACATGTATACACATTGTTGCATGTTGACAGTATATTTATAGCGTCTATTTGAAGAAACGAGTTACTTCAAATTTAAATTCCATTCCAACCACCCAAGAAATCTGACTATGTGACTATGCAGTTCCGAAACAACATTAGAATCCTGGTTCAAACATACCATTCAAAAGTACATCAAAATGTTCAGATTCAAAAACGGCCCATGTCAAAACAAAATCACTAGAAACAAACAAAATGGTCTCTCATTCATCGGACAATGAGTCATCCCAACAAAAATGTGGGTTGATATATTCAACATACCCATATATCCTGTTGTTGGCTATATCCCATTCTATATCTATATACATACATATATAAATATGTATGTATGTATACATATATAGATATATCCCCACTATACCCTCATTATGGTTGGTTGAATCTCCCCCATTTGTGATGGTTCATCAACCCCGTTCTAAATTGCTACCGGTTATACCAACCCGTTATCCCCATTGATAGTTAATCCAGTTGAATCCCCATTCTATTGATATTGAGACTTCCAAAACCAAATCTATCTTCCCCATCATATTCTTAGTATTCTTAGTTATGTATCCCTCATGATATTCCAACAAAATCAGAGAAAACATCCCCAAACATAATTCATTTTTTTGTGAAAATCTCCATTTTCCATCCATTTTCTGCCAAGGATCTTCACTAACCAGGAGCTACTGAGCGTCCCCCAGTTCCGTTGCCGCCGCTGCGCGCGCGCTTCCAGCGCTTCCAGCTCCGCTGGCGGCACCGTGGAACGCGTTCCGCGGCGCCCCGAGGGGCTCGAGGGCACGGTGACCGAGGTCAGCGACGGGGCCAGGAATGTGGTGGGCTCGGCCACTTGTGGCACCTGATCTCCCCAGTGAGAAATTGGACAATACTTCTATGTATACATGTATTTATGTGTATATATATATATATATATATCCATGTATGACCATACAATGTATATATCTTAAACGTGGTTCAACTATGTGTCACTGTGTCACTTAACTTTTCAAAAACAAACGCCACATGAAAAATCCATGTCTTCCTCACAGCGCAGCACCTCCCGGGGTGGAATCTCCACTTCACGACCTGGAGATTTGGATGGATCAAGAGCTGTGCTTTTGCAGGATCTGAGGGATTTTTGGTGGGCTGAAATCATGGAAAACCCTTCACAAGGTTCAATGTTTTTGGCATGAATCTTCAAGTGTATTTGCGCAGAAAGCCCATTCAATCACTTCCCATCTCAACTCATTCCCAGCTGCGCTCCCGCCTAAGTAACTCCGGGACACCAGACTTTCCCGAGGACCTGGTGTGCAGAGCAGGGAACTGATTAGGGGGATCCAGGTTGTGAGGATTAGATGGAATGTCAGAGCTGTACAGAAAATTTCCCATGAAAACCTCCATTAAAAACATTTCAATGGCAGGGAAAAACCTTCTTAGAAGGGATTGAGTAGAATTACATGGATTGATTTAGATGGATTTACATGGATTCATGTAGAAATGTGATGAAATATATGGATTTTCATGGATTGAGATTGATGATTTAGATGGATTTATCTGGGTTTATGTAGAAATAGATGGAGCTGTGGTTGTTTTGTTCATGGTAGGATATCTTAGGTGATGGTTCAAGATCATTGTCGCAAATGTCGATGCCTGGGAATTTTAGATATGAACATGGCGCATATCTGGAGCGATATCACCCAAATAAAATTCGAAGCTGTTGACCACTCTCAAGGCTTCAATTTGGTGTACATATATATATATATATATATACATATATTATGTGTATATATATATATATACAATTGTATGTGTATATATATATACATATATATAGAGATAAAGCTAATAATAAACCTATCATTTGGGGATGATGTTTACCATCCTGGGGCTAACTCAAATCAAAAATCCGCTGCAAGAGTTCGCCTCCAAATCCACCAATGGTTCGAACTTCAGCTCCAAAACATTCCAAAACCATTCTCTGCGACTTCAAATCCACCAAAAAACTCATGAATTGCGACTTCTGAACCATCCACATCCATCAACCCCTCCACCTGCACTGCTCCGTGCTCGGGTATGAAGATCACCCTCCAACCGACGGTGCGAATTCTCCAGGGATGTTCGTGGTAGGCTGGAGCCTGGGGATGAGCATCCCGCATGGCAAACTGTTGGGATTTTTAAGAAATTGCAAACGGGATGGTGATCATTTTTTGAACTCAATTTCTTTGTTCATGGTGATTTTGAACTTAACTTTGAACTCAAATTTTTGAACTCAAGAATGATTTTCAAAGTTAAACTTTGCATTTTGATCAAGGGAGAATTCGTCTAAAACATGCTGAAAGCAACACCGGCGAAGAGGGGAGATCAAGAATTACAATTTAAATTGATGGAGAAAAGCATCGGGATTGAGCCATACGAACTTAGCACAAAGAAAAGAAATGGCGCCACGCAAGAAATCAGGGTTTTGCTCAACACGTTGACCAGCCACTTGTGATATGTGGTCTCCATCTTGGATTTCAATGGTAGCATTCATCCTTCATGGCCAAATCTACATATCGAATCTTGTTCGTGAAAGCTTTCCCATAAGATATCCAAGAAAATATCCCATCTCATGATCGATATCGTATGCCTCCATTCTTCTTACTTCCATGGATTTGTGACTGAAAATATGGTACCCCGTTCCATCCATGGTTTAGAAAGTTATGTCCCACGGCTACGTAGCATTTTGGGTTTTCCATCCAATCCCTCATTCCTCGAAACATCCAGATATTCATACTGTTAGTTGTGCCTGCAATTAATGGCTGGTATCTTATTCTAACCCCTTACCTTCATGCCTGAAATCATCATCTATCCCTGGTTAAATCCCCGTATTCTTATTAGTCTTGTTGGTTTCAATCATGTTAAATTATTCAATTCAAATTCATCATGTTTGAACATTTCAAGTGTTCGTTAGTTCTACCCAATGGTTAAAATCCGCATTGCTGTTAGTAAAACCACCACTTTCTGTTTCATTGAGGTGAAGTTTTCCCAAAATCCACATGTTTTTTTGTTGGTGAAACCCTGTTATATCCCAATGATTCCCTATCAAATCCCTAGGTCAGTTCAAGCATCACATATATATATATATAATTATCATCTCAAATCCTGTTTATAAGTTTGTTAGATCCTGGTTTTTAATGCTAAAATCCAACCTGAAGATCACCCTTGTCTTGTTGGGTCATTAAATCCCCACCTGCCAGCTGCCGGACTGCGCCAAGGGAGGTGGACCTGTTGGATTTTTGCTGGGAAAATGATGGGAAAATGGTCGCATGCCCTGAAAAAATGCTGGGAAAATGGTGAAACCCTGGCTGGTAAATGTGTCCAAAACTGTGCGACCATTCCCGACTAAGGCAAGGTGAGCCAGTAGGCTGCCGTAAATTCCCAAACATGCCATGTTTTCGGGTTTGCAAGCGAATTAGTCAGCATTTACTGACAGCGAATACAACGAATTTAAGTCCACAGCTGAATCACCTGAGCCATGGAATTTTGTACCCCTATCCCATCCCATTGTACTGGTTGGCAAATAGCTATCCCTTACTTTGGGTTGTAATCTACAATAAGAATCTCCAACAAACCAGTTGTACGCAGTATGATCCCCTACATTATACCAATCATCTTTGGCCGTTTGCAGCCTGGTGGGCCGTCGCAGCTCAAAGCTGACAGCTGAAGGGCGTAGAGGCTCCTTGCCGGAAGATAGGAATCCCTGAGATACCCTGAGACGTTAGCCATCAAAAATGAGGATAACATCATTTAAGCATCCTGAAGTGGGGATACAGGATACATATATATATATATATGGAGGTTTCCTAAAATAGGGGTACCCCCAAATCATCCATTTTAATAGGATTTTCCATTATAAACCATCCATTTTTGGGTGCCCCCATTTCAGGAAACCCCCAGAGGTATAACCAATACCATATTGAATATCTCCTGTTAGAGACCCTGGATAAATGTCTTGGATCTATTCACGACTTGGGGACCTAAACATTGTGGAGATTTCATAGTGGGGTGATGGAAATAATCTACAAGAAACCACGGCTCCCCGGGAAACAAATTCCGAATGCGCCGCAAGTTTCCCAATTGTGGGGATAGTGTCTTGAGGAGCCAATAAGCCTGGTGATCGTAGGTCCCCGTCTCCGATCTGCAGGGTATGTCTATATATATATATATATTATGTGTATACATATATATATATATATTATATATATATATATTATTTGTATGTGTGTGTGTGTGTGTCTTTCTCCAAGTACTTACTTAGTATAAAGACATAAATAAAATGGCGAACTCACTACGGTTACCAAATGATCGTCCAAGTAGAGGTGGAGGATAGCTTTCGGGCCGTGGGAAAAATGGTCTTCACATGAACCTGTGCTCAGTTTGCGATCCAAAGGAATCCATGGACCTGTTCGGAGTACCCGACAAAAAAATGGAAGTGAACCATAGGGACACCATGGCAACTTAGAAGTGGAAGCTAGGAAGCATTGCCAACATGCGTTGTGATGAATCTTCTAACTTCTAACTGCTCTGTTATGGAGTTACCCTTTATAAACCCCAACACACACAGGTAAGGTCAATCCCATGACCCAGGTCTCACACCACTCCAGCTGTTCCGCCTCGCGTGACAAGCCCAGCAACGCCATGCGGAAAAAAAGAGTGCCGCCCCACACAGCGCGGTTCTTCCGCCGTTGTAGGCGAATTCCGGATGGGTTTTGTGCCGCTGAATCTTTGGGTCTAAAACGAGAACTGCCATTTTGGCCCCAAAATGGGGTAATATGGTGGGGTCAACCACGGCATTTTGCGGTTTCTATGGATCATCTGGTGCTGGCTACAGCTCCAAGGTGACGTGAAGCTTTCACTAAGTCATCTAAGTTTGCTGCTTCAATTTCGAGGACTCAGCAGACCCTTTTCTGTTTCTGCTTCCAAGAAGATCTTAGTTCCATTTTTCATGGTTAAATCATGTTCAATTGGAATTACTTACTTGTGCTTAGTAGGGAATGGGGGAATGGGATGATTATTGATGGTAATTATAGGTCATTCCCCCATTCCCTGCTAAGCACCAGTAAGATTACCAAAGCATCTTTCATTGTCACATGGGAAACATTGGGAACTCCGCGCAGGAAACCTTTGGCGCGAACAGCTCCCTGAGGTGGGTCGAGCCAGTGGCACAGTACGGTGGCATACAGCGTACGCTGTCCCTGGTTGAATGGAAGAGCTCTTTGGAATTTGAAAATAGGAAACCAATGGAAACCATAGAAAACAACCTATTTATTTGAACATGGAAAATAGGAATGAAACCATAGAAAACAACCTCTCTTGCGATGGTACAAACCTGTAACCAAGTCTGTAAGGTGGTGATTAGAGCAGGTTCCTGGTATCAACTGGCACCAAATTCCTTGCACAATCCGTCGGAACACCAGTGGCACTTCCTATTTTGCTGTTCTACCCATGTTTGTCCCTTTGAACGGGACCCCATCGCCGCCGTTGATTTTGTTCCGCATGGCATTGACACAGCACATCTTTCCGCGCTTGATGTTCTATGCCACCTTTCCTGAAGCGAAGGAAGAACCGGGGTCTGAAACAACCAGACACACTGCATAAGTTTAACATATAAAAGTCGGTGGTGAGTTGATACAAATATGGTCTCGAAATTACCCACCCATTTTTTTTTGATGATGTACTGGATATTGATGGGTCTTGTGGCTCTAGAAACCTTGAAAAACCGACCCCAAAACAACGGACCCATCGACCAGCCTAGCGCCCCGCGCAGCGCGTGGCACTGCCGTCTGCCTCGGATCATCCCCAGCGCCAATGGGAGACATATTCATGAGATGGAAGTTTCATAGTACATCTGAAATCATATATAAATTGATAAATATACATAATATATATATATACATTTATATATATATATATATACATTTATATATCTATATATATATATATACATTTTTATATATATATATACATTTATATATCTATATATATACATTTATATATATATATATATGATTTTGGGGGTTCTTAAAATGAGGCGTACCCGAATCATCCAATTCAGTAGACCATTTAAGTATTGAACCGCATGGTTTTGGGGATCCCGCATTTTAAGAAACCCCCATGTACTAACTGTATTGACTTCCTACAGTGTATATTGAAGTCCCAATAGGCAACGGCGGTTGAAAAGGGCCCTTGGACTCCTTGGATTTTTTCACAGGACTGACTTGTGCTCGTTGACATGCCATTTTAAGGTGTTCGGTGGTTTGTGACCAATGTCACTATACTCAGGGTTTGAAGAGATCCCAAAATTTGGGGGGGCCCTGTTTGGTCAGAACTTGTGGGCTGAATTTTCAGACTCCTCTTTTGAGTATGAATGTTTTGAATGAGTGGGAATGAACAATCATTCAGAAACCTTTCCAGCTTGCTCCAAGTTCTCCACTTGATCCCAACTTCAATCATCCTCCTGCTAATTTGTTACAGTTTGCTATTGAAAATAGCCATAGAAATATATAGTTGATTTTCCCATGAAAAAATGGTGAACTTCCATAGCGAACTGTTGGTTTACCAGAGGGGAGTTCTTCCATGTCCTTCCTATCAGCATTGTTTCTGTCCCCTCATATCCTGCTCATCCCAACTCCCTCATCAATGCCATCCTCACCTGCACCACACAACGGTGGAAGGCCAAGGTCGCATTGACTTTCTCCAAGAGCGGTTGCAAGCGCTGCAACCTGCCAAGATGGAGAGACCAATCCTCGGGAAAGCTGAACATATCCAAGCTGAAGGCATTTGGCTTTTTGTCTCAAAATAGGTGGCCCCTAAACCTGCTGGTTGAGCCTCACTTTCCCTATGATAATGGCCATTTGAGGGGAAGGAACCCTATTTTCAGCCACGCCCAAGTTCATCCACTCTGGAAATTCCTCCAACAGACCGGCCTGTCTGGTTCGGTTTCTCTCAACCTGCCATGAGCGATCCTTGCCCTTCTCCCTGTGATGTTTTTCTGCATGGTGTGAGTTATTGGAAATGCCGTAGATGTGGACCTTTGCAGCACTATCAAATTCCATGGCTATGTTGTGATCCCAAATTCACTTATTCCCTGTTTGCCTCTGACTGCATATGTGCTTCGCATTTTGTAATTAGTTCAAGCACTATTGCGCAATCTTTGTGACTCGTATTTATCCACACGATTTCCAATCACAGCATGCTCTATGGGAGGTTCGATTCCAACCAACATCCAAGCTATGGCTACACCGACTTTCATGGCACATCTTCCCACCAATTGGAGGTTTCCTAAAATAGGGGTACCCCCAAATCATCCAGTTTAATAGGATTTTCCATCAGAAACCATCCATTTTTGGGTACCCCCATTTTAGGAAACCACCACTTGGACCCGCCCAAAACCATGACGCAGCTGGCTGGGTGACGTAGGACTCCAGCCGCGTGGCCTGCGCGGAGGTGACCAAGTTGAGCCATCCCAAAAATCGAGGCAACGTATCTGGGATATGTCAGATATGTCTATTTCTAAGATTAAGAAATATATATTATATATATATATGGGATAATCGATAGTCCTATATATATATATACTGTATGTATACATGTATATATGTATATATCTAAGTTCATCCCAAGGTGGAAATGGGTGGAAATGCTTTGGCTGAAGATTTGACACCACTGGAACCAGTAGTGTAGTGTCTGTGGAACGGCAGAACTTAGATGCAACAGCAATAGTAACATAAAGATCCTGAAAAGATACTGATGATATCAACTATACATCTACAGTGCTAGTAACACCCAAAAAGATGCAGAAAAGTCAAATTTGCTGTTGTTTCAGTGGGATCCAACACTTTACTGCATTTTTGGGGAGTTGCCATACAGATCCATTATCTACGAATCTGTAGATAGCTGGTGGTTGAGCACCCTGTAAAATATGCTAAAGTCCTTGGGGATCATAATCCCCTTTCTATGGTGTTGAAAATATATAAAACTTGAAACCACGAACCCGTGGCATATTGCTTCATTTCTCCTTCTGTTGCTGCTAAAAATCTCACTGATAGTTAAAACTCCCAAGTCATGATCAGATTCATATATATATATATATTCCCATTGTGGCTGCTTAAATTCCACATGTCTGTCGATTAAACCCGCAAATTCCTAGATACAGATGAGATCTATCCAAATAATGTGGTAAAACCAATAAGAACCTTTTTATGGGTAGTGTTTACCATCCCCAAATGGTAGGTTTATGGCCGTGGGATTCCCATTTAATCCCCATATTCCCATTTATAGTTGATAAATTCCCCATTTATGATCAGATAGATCCATGTATCCCCATATTTTTGTTGGTAACCTCGCTTAATCCACCCATGTTTGGTACATCTTCTGTCCGTCTTGCCACCTCCTGCGCCAAAGCTTTCCCTGCATCCGTGGTGAGGCTGTAACCCAAGTCGCTACAGCCTCGCGACAAGTTGGTCAAGATGGCACTCTTCACTGGGGAAAAATTGGGATTGAAGACCAAGAAATGGGGGGGAAATTAGCACTGTTTTGGTTTGTTTTTGTTTGAGGTGTGTTTTGGACTTCACCAAGAAAAATATGGGGATTTGACATGATTTAACCGAGAAAACCTGAAATTCATGTAATTTAGACGAATTGTGTGGATATATGAATGAAAATGGATGAACATAGATGAACATGGATGAACACTGATTAAAATGAGATTAATAGTGGGATGTTTTATGTAGACAGTTTTTTGGAAATAAAGAATTAGGATTTGACCCACAAAAAATGCGATTTTTAAAACTAGTTTCAGTTGTGGCAAATGATGGTGAAACTGTTCGAAAATGCCACGATGCCAAGGTGATTCATATGGGGAAAATGGGGATGGTGATTTCATCGGCAGAGATATGGGGATGTATCCAACATAAACCAAGCATGATTTGATGGTGATCAACATAAACCAAGCCATAAATAAGGGATGGTGATTTCATCTGTCCAAAAACACCCCAATTTATGGCCATGTTCATTTGCACGATGGTGATCAACCGAGGATCCCTTGTGAATCTGACACCAATTCGAGGATTAGCTGCCCACAGGGCAGAGAGAAGATGTGAGAAAAATCCACCAGCTCTTTGGGTGACCCATGTCCATAGGCAAGTACCCGTTCCCGTTTTTGGGATATGAGTAAGTTGGGCCTATGGGATAGTTTGCTCAAGAATGCTGGAATTGTCGTAAGTTATATGTATAGATAATGATATGATATATATATATATAAATATATATATACACATATGTGTATATATAAAAGAGAGACAGAGTGTGTAGTCAAATCCTGCGGATGAGAAATTGAAAGATATAGCATGATATAGCAATGATTAGCAATCGCTGAAAACTGTCTGGTCGTCCCATTTGTCATCAGGCAGTTTGACATCACCGTGCCTAAGTATTGGAGACATCTCTTATATGGATATCTTCAGCAAGTGAAAAATTCCAGTCCTGTGTATTGTTGGGCCAAAAGAACCAACCGTTTCATCCTATTCTTATGGGGCTTGGCTGCCGCGCCGAAGGTGTTCCAAGGAATGTCCCCGAAGAGCCTGACGTGAAAACCAAGTGAGAACGCTGCGACAAACCACCGGTGCCTCCACATTCTGCACATGAGATCTCTCTGAAAATTGGATAGTTTTGGAAAAACCATAGAAACCCCCTAAAATTGATGGTTGAAGAGATCATTTTACCCAATAAAATGGCCATTTAGAGGTAAATCCAATTTTTGGACAAACCCACAAGAGGCTTATAGTGATGACTCTCTCTCTCTCTCTCGCTAAATCCTGACGAAGAAGAATTGATGGAAAGTGCGCAGGTATATGTTTGATACTCTAGGTCTGCAGCCCAAAAAGAGCAGCATACTGTCGCCCTATATTTTACAGTTCACCCATTGATCCATATGTGTTTCCCAACAATCAAGTTTCCACTATTGCAAGCATGCAGCAGTTCCCCAACGATTATGACACAACCACGTTCGATGCTGGCCTGGTTGCCTGGTTACCAATCTCGAGCGCAGATCAGAGAACTGCTACTGTTGTCTTTTCGAAGGTATGGGTTTGCCTGAAAATAGGGTATCCCATTTCATCCATTAGTTAATCATCTTTTTCCCAATTAAAAATCAGCGTGTTCGGGATTGGGGTCCGTAACCGTAAATACGCCGATACGCCGATACACCGATCGCTGTGTTTACGCCGATACGCCGATACGCCGATACGCCGATCGCTGTGTTTACGCCGATACGCCGTTACGCCGATCGCTGTGTTTACGCCGATACGCCGTTGCACCGATCAATACGCCATTACGCAGATCGCTGTGTTTACGGTGCCTTATAACCAACCCTAAATAACCCTGAACCAACCCTAAACCAACCCTAAACAAACCCTAAACCAACCCTAAACAAACCCNCCAACCCTAAATAACCCTGAACCAACCCTAAACCAACCCTAAACAAACCCTAAACCAACCCTAAACAAACCCTAAACCAACCCCAAACAAACCCTAAACAAACCCTAAACAAACTCTAAGCAAACCCTAAACCAAGCCCAAACCCTAAATAAACGGCATTCGGTGTATCGGTGTATCGGTGTATCGGTGCGCGCATGGCAATCGGTGTGTCGGTGTATCGGTGCGAAAAACGTTTAGCGGACACCAATCCCGAACGCTATGTTAAAAATTGACCTATATATATATATACACCTCATTTTCTGGCAACCCCAATTCTCACATTGTTGCTTAGAATATAGTTACATACCCTATCATCCAATCAAATTCCCAAACTGTGGATGGTTTTTTTTACCAGTTATATACTTAAGTTAACCCTATTGTCCCAAAAAAAATATCCAGTTATATAGTGGAATTACCCCAGTTTATAGACCCTATATCCAGTTGATATACCCTTTATATACCCTATTGTCCCATAAATCATGGGATCAACGAATCCCAATGCCTGGGATCCAACACGGCCACGCGACGAAACCCCGCGGCGGCGGCCATCCTGGGTTGCGGAGCACCGAGACTTCACCACGTACCATGGGTCAGATTGGGAATATTGGGGATCTACCAGTAGTACCGCACAAGGCGGTGGCGGAAGTTTCAGAATAGGAAACCTAGAGGAGAGGTTCGTTGTTGTGAGTCATGGATGGCAGAGCAGATCCACTGATGGATCAAAAGGTGGTTGGAGCGCCGGCCTATCTATCTGTCTATCTATCTGCCTGCCAAACTAACTAACTGACAAACTAACTAACTGATTCACTGACTAACTAACTAACTGACTCACTGACTAACTGACTAACTCACAAACTGACTAACTGACCAACTGACTCACTGACTAACTGACTAACTGACTAACTGACTAACTGACTCACTGACTCACTGACTCACTGACTAACTGACTAACTGACTAACTGACTAACTGACTCACTGACTCACTGACTCACTGACTAACTGACTAACTGACTAACTGACTAACTGACTAACCCACTAACTGACTAACTGACTAACCGACTAACTGACTAACTGACTAACCGACTAACTGACTAACTGACTAACTAACTAACTAACTGACTGACTGACTGACTAACTAACTAACTAACTGACAAACTAACTAACTAACCAACTAACTAACTAACTATATAACTAACTGACGAACTGACTAACTAAGTAACTGACTAGCTAACTAACTAACTAGCTGACTAACAAACTAACTAACTGACTAACTGACTAACTGACTAACTGACTGACTAACTGACTGACTCACTGACTAACTAACTGACAAACTAACTAACTTAGTTGTTAAGTTGTTAAGTGGTTAAGTTGTTAAGTTGTTAAGTTGTTAAGTTGTTCAATTGTTAAGTNACTAACTAACTGACAAACTAACTAACTTAGTTGTTAAGTTGTTAAGTGGTTAAGTTGTTAAGTTGTTAAGTTGTTAAGTTGTTCAATTGTTAAGTTGTTCAATTGTTAAGTTGTTAAGTTGTTCAATTGTTAAGTTGTTAAATTGTTAAGTTGTTAGTTCAGTTAGTTAACTGACATCTCAAAAT
>BGPT01000273.1:498-20754 GCA_003297045.1 Symbiodinium sp. clade C Y103 | reverse complement strand
CTTCGCGCCACAGCGCCGTACACTTTTTCGACATCTCAACTTCCAAAAGTTGTCCGAGACCGACAGTTTTTAACACTTTTTACTTCCAAATGTGGTTCTCGCCACAGCGCCGTACACTTTTTCCACATATCAACTTCCAAAAGTTGTCCGAGACCGACAGTTTTTAACACTTTTTACTTCCAAATGTGCTTCGCGCCACAGCGCCGTGCACTTTTCCCACATCGCAACTTCCAAAAGTGGTCCGAAGCTGAAGTGCTTTAACACTTTTTACTTCCAAATGTGCTTCGCGCCACAACGGCGTGCAATTTTTCATCTCTCATCTGCCGAGATGTCTCCGCACCCGCCGCTTTANCACAGTGTTTCGCGACTTTCCTACCTTTTCGCGCACCTGCATCTCTTCTCTTCTGACTTTCTTCATCTTCTGACTTTCTTCATGGCTGTGCTTTTCCATGTGTCCATATTGTCGGAAGGTTTAGCTTCTAAACTTCCTTCGACAAATCTGTAAAATCTGTAAATATATAGATATAGATAGATAAATAGATAAATAGATAGACAGATAGATAGAGATAGAGATATATAGATATATAGATAGAGAGTTAGAGATAGATAGAGATAGAGATATAGTTATATGGATATAGATATACGTATACATATACATATACATATAGATATAGATATAGACATAGATACATAGTTCTGACTATACATAGCATTCAACTATATCACATGTCCAATATCATAGTATCTGATAGTTGGGTGTGGTACCTGAAAATGAGGCCTTGGCCTCCTTTTCGTTTGCCGTTCTAATGGGAAAATGATGATACAGCATCAAATTTGGGAGTAGCCTATGTGTGGAAAGTCACAGATATGAGTCATTTGGGGTCATTGTTACAGGGTAGGATGGAAACAAGTATTCACAGAGTCGAAGCATCGGCCTATCTTTGGGATCGAATAACGGTACTACCTTCAGGGATTTTCAGGGTATCCAATTTTGATCCTCTGGGTCGAGAACGGCTGGGAATTGGGATCCTAAATGCTCAAGTGGCAAGTGGGAGAACCTTGGCCCGGGCACATGGAGAACCCTTCACCCCTGGAGATGTTGGAATCCAATCCCCATCAGAAAATCAACAAATGAGCACCTAGGAACTGAGACGTAGAGCTGCAAAGCATCATATCACAACATGTCCAATAGATCAGCTGCTAAATCTCATCTCGTGCTTCAATTCAGAACACTAAATCTTGATTTTGACTTCCCTCCACGTTTAAAAACATCACTCAGACTTTTGAACTCACGGTCATTCCGGATCAGTGCAATTGCAAACCTAGGGATAATGTGTCACAAACCACTCATGGTCACACCACGCAAACCACTGTTCACCAGGGAAAACCCTCTGGTCATCTGACATAGCCATGGAAATCACATTTTTTTGGTAAATCATGGGCCATTTTCCATAGGCCATAGCCATTCATGTTCTTTAGCTACCCGCCTTCGAATCCAAGTCACAGGGATAGATACGGTAGCTGATGCGGATGTGACACCAGCACCAACTGCGCCTGACCCGGTCGACGTGGCGGCAGGTTTCACGTGAGATGTTGGAGAATAGCCAACGTATCTTTTACATGGTGTATGCATGTATGTACATGTACATATACATATATTACTACATTTACATATGCATTGATATATTTATGTATGTTCAGATATTTATATATGTATACTGTGTATGTGTATTTATATATACATATATAGTATCACATCAAATTCCCTTGTTTTTTGGTTGTGCCCCGCAAAAATTGAGAAGAGCCACAATAAGGTCGCACAAGCTTAACTCATGTTGCGGCCTGCGGGGGCAACTTGAAACCGAAGCAAACACCGTGTAGCCAAACAACTTTTGGCATGGTTACCGGCCCCAAAAACGGGCCCCCTTTGTGGGCCCGANGCCTGCGGGGGCAACTTGAAACCGAAGCAAACACCGTGTAGCCAAACAACTTTTGGCATGGTTACCGGCCCCAAAAACGGGCCCCCTTTGTGGGCCCGAAAATGGGCACGAAACATAGCGCCGACAATTCCAACGTCACATTTTTGGGNCTTTTGGCATGGTTACCGGCCCCAAAAACGGGCCCCCTTTGTGGGCCCGAAAATGGGCACGAAACATAGCGCCGACAATTCCAACGTCACATTTTTGGGACCGCCCAGCGGGTCCAAAAATGGGGCCGGCCCAACACACAATCCGAGCATTCCAACGCAGGGTTTCCAAATCCAACTGATCAGCATCCCGAAGTGCCATTGCAGGTCCGTTCTCTTGGATTGGCGGCCAACATTAGCGAACAGCTTCTATCGGGGAGCACAAAAACTTTACATTACGAGGGCCCATGTGAGCGAGGCCGTGAACCCTGCCAAAAACCGGGCTCTCTTTTGGGACTGCTGTGTCAACGTCGTTGCTGCGGTTGGCTGCGCTGCAACGCACGAAGCTTGAGAAAGAAGCAAAGGAAAATGCGAAGAAAAANNNNTCGGTGGGAGATAGAATAATATTCTCCAAAAGCAAAATCTCAGGAACGCTGCCAATGAGGTAAAATCGTGCTTTTCGACAAGCAATGGTAATGTTACTCGTGGCCAATGCGCTTCAATCATGATGGGCTGGGTATGTTGGGGCGGGGCGCTGTGATCTACTAGTGGTCTCCACTCCGAGAGCCAACAGCGACAGCAGCAACAACCCTCCAGGCCAAAGCTGCAAACTGACGCGCGTCTGCAAGTCATGCGGCTGCGGCGCCGTTTCTGGCGCCCGAAAACCATAGATATTCTGGTCTCGTGATTTGGGGCCCTGATAGTATGTATATATATATATATATGTGCAGATCAAGATTGAGTTCCTCGGTCTTAAAAAATTGGTCAATTCACCTGAAATCATCCCTTGCTTACTCCCTTGGATCGTTTTCGAAAACCAAGACCAACCAGAACGATGTGGGAAAGTTTGAAAAAGGAGTAGGAACTGCAGGGATTTGGCGAACATCATTGTCTCTCTACCGATTCAATCACGGGGGGAGCACTCTAGTTCTCATCCAACGTTCTTTCTCGTTTCAATTTGCTCACCAACATGAACCTGGGATACCAAGGTTCCACAACTACAAATGTCACAGAAACTCTGATAAACCAACAAAATGTGCTGGGACGACAAATAAATTTGCATTGAATAATATCACCAATTATACCAAGAAGTCATAATATGAATTCATGTCATGTAGGCATGGGTCGAAACCTGGTTTCCTAATGAAACACCAAAGAGCTGGAATTCATGGATGTTCCTCCTCCTATCCCCAGTCTAGTTGCTAAAAACATTCAACACCCGCGATTCTAGCTTTTGAAATCCCAAGGTTGCTTGGTAAATTCCTTTTGGTTCAACATTTTGGTTGAACCATGTTGAACCCAAGTTCTGTGCATGAATGCCAATTGTTTGGGTGCTAAAATGTTATAAAATCACCATCAAAGTCCAGACCTCAGTCGCACCGTCCTCCGAAGATTTGCCCGAGGACTGGCGCGGCTCAAAAAAGCGCCCGGAAATCGGCAAGTCTTGGCCGACATATCGGAAGTTTACCATACAGATATGCGAGATTTACCAAAACTCAAAGTTAGGACTTACCAATAGTTGTATCAAAAATCTTGGGATGTTAATCATCAGAATATGGTCGAGTTTTCACAGTAGGTTACAGTAAGTACAAAAAAAAATACACGCAAAGCTTTGGTGAAGGACAATTCTACCAACAATGGTGGATTTATCGGTCAAAACGGGGGTGTCAACAACAAAGATGTGAGATAGTAACCAAGATTGTGGATATCATTGAGGCTACATAGGCTGTCGCACCAACAAATTGTTGGAGGTATTCTCACCAATATTGGTGGGCCGCAATTGTGGCTTTAGCTTACAAACACCTGTGGCAAAAAGCAGACTCAACAATGAAGATCATCCATGATACAAGTGAATCATAACCCTCCAACATCTTCCAGACATCTGCCTTGCTCCCAGTCCAGCATCACAGCCAGTGCCTCGCGAATCAGCTCTCTGATGTGCAGGAAGGCATCTGCAGCAGTCTGTGGCCGTGGCGAATCAGGTTGATGGGTGTGTCTGAAAATGGGTTTCCCTCTGGCAATCAAACATGGCAATGGGAAACCCCTCGAAGTGGAAGTTTTAATGGGAAAATCATCCATAAATGCTGGATTGTCCATTTATCAGGAAAATTACATGTTTTATCAGGAAGATGATGATTGATGCATGGATAGAATGGTTTCCCCTTTGATTTTCAGACAAATTCTGATGTGCAGAGGTTGATCACCAAGGATATTGTTCACCATCGAATGCTTAGAGGGGATGGCCAAGTGACTAATGGGCAGTGTATCCGACTAACGTCTGGTACAAACTGGGAAAATGGGCCCATTCTAGGCATATGTGTATGTTGATATCCTCCATGTCTCTTATCTATTCGTCAATGTACTATTCACTTCTTTGTTTATATACTTATATACGCCTCTCATGTGTATACATGAATATGAATATGAATACAAATAAGAAAAAAGAATTGAATATATAATCAAATATATATATATATATTGGCTATAGAGATAGAGATAGAGATAGAAAAAGACAGATAGATAGCCAGATAGCAGCCTAGATAGATGAATAGAGATATAGATAGATATACTGTATAATATGTAGATAATATGTAGATATAAATATATACAGTACATACGTCATATCCAAGAGTTTACTACACCTTTGGCATCTCCCACTCGCTGGTGTTGCCGCCCCGCGCCTGCGAGACAGCACCGCCCGGGGAGCGGACCGCCGGAGGTCCCAGGCTATGCTGTGCCTGGCGCCGAGAAGATGGTGGTCTTATATGGTCTTATGGGATATTTCACCATCCTCAAATAATTGCCATAGATGTTGAAAATTGCCATAGAAATTATGTGGATTTTCCCAGCACTAAAAATGGTGATTTTCCATAGTTACGTTAGTTTACCAGAGGGTAATGCCATAGATGTGGGTAAATATTTATGCCATAAACCATCCTCAATGACTCACCATAGGTGGTGATTAAAGCAATGGAAATTTGATGGGACCCTGCAATTTTTAAAGGGGAATCCTAGAGATATCCTGTGCCTGGAATTAGTGTGGACTTTTTGAGGATATCTCCATTCTTAAAAATGTGGATATAATCAAGATACATACTGTGAATGGAAGATACTGTGAATGGAAGATACTGTGAATGGAAGATACTGTGAATGGAAGAAATCCTGCACCAGTTGATATGTGTGGCAAATCCCACTATCTTTAGGGTTTCTACCATCCAAGGCAGTGCAAGATTTCTTCCATCTACAGTCTCAATATCATTTATGGGGATGTAATGGGATATAACAACAGAATAGTTGAATAAGACTGTTATACTGCAACTGGGTCAGCAACTAAATTGGGGGAACCCAAAATCATCCCAAATTGGTGATTGTCAACGGGAAAACAACTGGTTTCGGGTACCCATGTTGCAGGATCTTTTAGAAATTGCAAACTGCAAACGAATAGTATAAATAAGTTTCACTGTTGACTGCGAATAAGACGTACAATAATAGTTCCAAATTAGTACAATGATGCCTAGTAGATAGCTACTACCATAACTGGATAATAGAAATAACCAAAAAAACATATTTGAACCATATTCAATAGTTCAACTGTGTTTAACTAATAACTAATATTGAATACATTGCTAGTTGAACAACTGTGAATAATACGGTTAATTGAACAAACCATTAGTTCATATTTTAGATTATCAGAATATATGATGGAATTAACATGATATGATATCATTACGCCAACAAGAAAGTGGTCGCTTGGACCCTGTGATACTCCAACTTGGCTGGCTACCAAAGGGTGATCAACAACTTTGTATATCAAGAATTGGGCACGAAGTATAGACTGATGTAGGCAGCAGCTGCACACATTTCTCCAAGTGTGTAGCGACTCAGAGACTAAAGTTCACCAACAGATGGGGAGCAGGGATGTCTCACTCCCGGCTCTCGAAACACCGAAGAGTGGTCAACATTCCTATACAATGTTGACCCAAATTGGCTGGTTTTGTCACGCCTTTGAGACACCCCCACTTTCCGAACAATGCGCGCTAACTTGATTTAAGGGAAATGTGACCAGGAGACTCAGAAAGCCATAATTTCTACACCGTCCAACATGGAGTCCTGCCACGTTTCCCTCCTGCGGACATGCGCCGTGCTCAGTCTGCTTTGAGACGGAGAAACTAGCTTGCGAAGAGATCTGTGTCAGCCAAAGGGCCAGGTTCCTGAAGACTTCTCCAAAAAAAATGCTGCTCTTCATCTTTAACAAAGATTTTGAGGCTCAAAAACGGACTTTTTGTGCTTGGTGTTGAGTGGTGGACATTCAAAGATCAGCCACTTGACCTGTCACCTTTCAGGATCGCCAGGTGAGTTTACCTAGAAATGGTGGACCCAAAAATGGCACGTTGAATGGGAAAAATGGAGGTTTCCTAAAATTGGGGTACCCAAAAATGGATGATTTATAAGGGAAAACCCTACTAAAATGGATGATTTGGGGGTACCCATATTTTAGGAAACCTCCAAATGATGATAGACCACCGGATTTTGAGGTACCATTTGGGACGAACCAAACAGTGCCACCCAACATCATGGCCAAACACAGCGGAAGACTGTACAGGTGCGCTGTAAAGCAGCGGCAAACTTCGATGTTCCTCGCTACCATCTGCTAGCATCAAATGGGATGTCTCTCACCGGAACCATAGAAGGCTGATGAATGTTGGTAAACTTTGTTCGTGATGTCTTCAATCACCAGAAATTCAGAAAGACTTTTTAACCTGCAAACGTGCGCACCCAATGTCTGAGGGACTTCCATGGGATTTCCACAAAGTACAAATTCATTGCAGCCTTTCCTGCAAAAACTGAAAATATCTGAAAATGATTTTCTGGAGCAGCTGATGCGACTCCAGTGTTTCAAACGCGGCCAGCACCAGCGCAACCAGCACCTCGCAGGGTGGATTCCAAGCAGCTCCGGGGGTCCATTGCATCGGTCGTGAAATTGATGAGCTAACTACGCTTGAAAACAACAAGTCCGTGAAAACACAACCCCCAAATCGCTTCCATACCAGAACAAATCCGTTCCAATTCCAAAGAAAGAAACACCCCCCAACATCTCCCAGATCCAAGAGCGTCCCAAAAAACTTCCATTGAATCATTGATATCCCCCGAACCTTCCGCAGATCAATCCCCCATATTCCCCATCGTCATCCCTCCCCAGCGCCCGTTGTTCACCGTCCTGGCGCCTCAGAAGAGCCAGGGCCGTTGATAGACCGCCAGGCGACTCTTCGCCTTCTCCCGGCGGCTCCACAGCAGCACCGCCAACGAAGGCAGCGACAGCAGGGAGACGAAGGCGCCTCGACCACGGCAACGCTCTCGGACGACGGGGGCTGGGGGTATACCACGGTGGGAACGAAAAGAAGATCCTTGAGACATGGTGGGAGGTATGATAAGTTGAGACATGATGTTGAGACTGGATGTTTCAAGACTTATGAGGATGGATGATTGTAGAGACTTTGCCTTTGGAAAATGTATACTAGCTATGTGGGTAGTTGTAGAGTTGATGGTAGTGGTGGATGGTAATGATTGCTGAGATGGCTTGAGGGATGATTTCACCAAAATTGACATTGTGATTACCCTCTGGGAATCCAACAGTTTGCCAAGGAATATTACCATCTTCATAGGCATAGCATCTGAAATCCGGCTATTTTGCAGTTCAAACTGTTAAACCAGGCAACGGTCAAGCCAGATCCAGTGTCGGACCAAATATGGTGGCCCAAGTTTAGACACGAATGACATCCGCGCAACTTCTCATGCGAAGTCTGGCCTGGCCATAACTCACCCTGCTCTGCCAATTGAGATGCCTCGGGAAAAAACTGTGCTGGGTGGCGGATAGCGGGAGATTGAAGAAACTGCAATTGGGTATTGTCTCAAACGACCTGCAAATGCTGAAATTGGTTTTGGGGTTTACCATCGAAACCGCTGGCGAGTAACGATCATCGGTGTCAGGCCACCCGCAATGGACGCCAGCCCTAAACCTGCTGCGGCTAAACCCCTGGAAGAGGCTGCCGGGGGTGGGTGACAATAGTGGCAATTCACCGTCTTGTAATTTGACATGGTTGGAAAAAGAACAATCGGAACTGGATATTCATTTGACTAGATGGGTGATGTTCGGCTCTTCCAAGTGAAACTACTAGACTGGAGGATACATATATTGTATACACTACATATATATATATATATATACGTATATTTACAAACCATTTCTATACCCACGCAAAAGTAGAGATTCCTGGGAGATCTTTTGGTCCATCTCCGCCTCTCCGCCCCACGTTTTTTTTCCATCCGAGTCACACAGGCCGCATCCGCGCGCACGCATGGGAGTCGGGAAGACGCAGGTCATGAAGAGATTGGAAGGAATCAAATAGATCGAAATCAAGACCTTGGGATCTCATGTACTCTTCAGAGAACATTGAACAATGTACAGTTTATGTGGAGAAAAATACCTATTATATATACATAGTATTTTATATTGTATATTATATTATGTTATCTTATTTTATTTCATATCATTTGTTTATTGTACCATTTCTTACATGAAATTAAACTATGTTATATCATATTATATTATGTTATATCATGTTTTATTATTTCATTTCATTTCATATTAATTCATATTATTTCATATTATTTCATATTATTTCATATTATTTCATATTATTTCATATCATTTTAAATTGTTTTATATTATATCCTAATGTATTATATCATTTTACTTTGTGTTATATTAAATCATTTGTTATTTATCTATTTGTTTATGTTGTTTTTCTTATATTCTATGTTGTGCACGTCAGTGAGAAGTTGTGCACGTCAGTGAGAAGTTGCGCGCGTCAGTGAGAAATTGTGCACTTCAGGTAAGGTTGTGCACGTCAGTTAGAAGTTGCGCACGTCAGGTGGAAGTTGCGCATGTAAGGTAGAAGTTGTGCACGAATGACCATGTGATTATTTTGGGGAACTATGTGGGGTGGGGTGGGAGGGGGCGTGGGGTTGGGGGCAAGGGGCATGAAATGCTACGCTGATGAGATCTTTCTTGCACATTGATGCTATGCGAATGAGATCTCACTTGGACGTTGATGCGACGCTGATTGGATCTTACTTGCACGTTGGTGCTACGCTGATGAGATCTCACTTGCACGTTGATGCTACGGTGATGAGATCTTACTTGCACGCGGATGCTATGCAAGACCAAAAGTGAAGAAAAACACTATCATCCGTGGAACACAGTTGCTGGACCAGGTGTGGCGCCAATTGAAGAGCTACGTTCCCTTTTCGTTGTCTACCAAAGACAAAGTAACCAAAAGAAATTCCTAGCGAATTCAAACATATGTGTGGTCTTTTGCGTTTCGTTGGAACAACAAGCAAGACTTGAAAGGAAGTCTGGCCAAATTGGCAGCCGAGGTGAACAAACGCAACCGATGAAGAGAGAAAAAAGGAGTGCGAAAAACAATGCGCAACATCCATGTTCGAAATCCACAGATGCAAGATATTTGGACCAATGGAATTCAAGGATCCACGAGTAAATTCCTAGCCTAACGTGGGACGAAATGCCCATCGCTGTTTGAAGGCAAAGCAAGAAAATCGTGACGCCACCATAGTTTAAGCACATCCATGAAATATCAATGACATGAAAAAGATTTAAAAAAAAACATGGGGCCGCTATTGGCACCGGAACCCAATTTGGTGATTCGCTGAACCATCCGATATTTCCTTAGAGTAACCATCCCCCCAAAAAAAGATCCCGCCAGAGGCACGGGTAGCAGCACCCCCAGGACCAGAAAGCCGGACCAGCATTCGCCCTCTGTGGAGCTTGCCATCACCAGCCTCAGTTGAAAAATCCGGATGCTGATTGGTTGATTGGTCACCAATGATGTAAGGAACACTAAGAGCGTACATGTGTATACAAAAAAAAGGCTACAAATGCAAAGGCAGGATGCGTCCGGTTCCAAGCAGTTTACTTTAGACGAATGACTCCATAATTTGCAATTTGGTTGGGATTGAATAACAGATGCATGTTGGCTTCACTTATAATTGCGTCATGTGCATCAGACTATCTGGAATCTATTTGGCAAGTCAGCACCCGTTCTGGGTGTTTTGCGGCAAGTTAGTTCGCAGAAGTCCATCAAGAAGATCTGCAAAAACTGATGGATTTGGTGCCGGCCCATCGCAGCTTGCGATGCGCCACCATTGAGAGCATTGCATCGTTTTTCTCGCAACACTCCATTCCAAGCTAGAACCATGGGTATTGAACGGCTTGAATGACTGTGCAAATTTAACTTCAATTTCTTTGGTCGATCATATTCTATTCAACTTCCTGAAATTGTATGCACGTGTTCTGTCATGCAGGTGTGCATCTCTAGAAGCGACCATTGCCATCAAAACTGCGCAGCCAAGGAAGCTACTGTTTCTCGACAATCTTGGCCAACCGCCAACCCATCTGGGTTGATCGGACATGGGTTGCACTTCCGCAGGCCCAACTTAGTTTCATTCCCATATCAAACTTTCTTCTTGGAGGTTTTTGACGCTGCTCAAGGACCCAAGATGTTGGTTAAGTTCATAATTTTTACTATTAATATGAATCCTCATTGCATCCCATAATGCTTGGTGAAGTTCATCACTTTTACTACTCATCCCCAAATATGTAGATCATTTCCCCATCCAGATCTATGGCTTTCGCCGCGCCAAGGTGCCAAAGACAGGGAACTGCCACGAGGCTCACGGAGCCTCCGCCCAACAGCATCACCTGCGGTGGGCTTTTTTTGGTCGAAATTTGGCATCACAAAATGGCTGGAAACGTGGGAAAAGCATGGGAAAATCATGGGAAATCATTGGAAAATCATGGGAAATCATGGGAAAATTGTGGGGATATAAGGGCGTTATAATGTGGATCTAATGGAAATATCATGGTGATCTAATTGGAATCTCATGGGGATGTCATGGGAATCTCATGGGGATTTGGGTTTATTTCGTTCGACGAATTTCCACAAAAATCTTCGCCTTCGTGGCGCCGTAACGGTCCGTGGCAAAGGAGACGGGGAAAGTCATGAGCATCTGCACCACCTGCCAAGGGATAACGGATCATGTTGGAGCGGACTGGGACTGGGCATGGGATGTGAATGGGATATCCATCAATTTTGTGGAGGATTTTGGGGGAGGATAGACCCAGATAGCAATGGGATAACAATGGGATAAAAATGGGATAAAAATGGGATACCAATGAGATAACTGGGTGGATATATACCCAAGTTCTATGATTTTTGGTGAGTTTGAGAGGGTAGAAAACAACCATTGAATGGCAAATAATGGCAAATTAGAAGAACCCTCAAAAAGAAGGCTTCCCATTCCACACCCACCAGCCAATCAGGAACAAGATCCAAAATCACCAAAAGAATTCTGGTGGTTCCAGCCCATTACAAAACTGCTCACTGTGCCTGTAAAACCTCATGGCCCCATCCTGATGCTCCTATGGAGCCGCCAGTACCATCTTCCCAAACTTGGTGATTCTCAGGGTCAAACTGTTTGCTTTGGGGGGCATGGTAAGATATCAAAATCCCCTGCCATCTTAGACATATGGTTGGGAAATTCAATGCGTAGCTCTTTATAGGGAATTTGGATACAACCCCTGCTGTTTGGAAATAAGTTACATACAGGTACCATGGACCATGATCATCCCGAATATTCCCTAGATTTGGGTTAACCCAACCAAGTGGTGCCCGCCCTGTTGCAAGCTGGTTTATAAGCCACCTTCACTAGTTCGAAACATCTACCATCAACCCAACAGATATCGGAGTTATTTCAACCAACTCAGCTAGTTGCATCCATTCAATCCCCATGATAACCATAACCATCAATTTTGTTGCTTGCATCGCCAATTTTTAACCATGCAATTGCCATTTGCCACAATTCATTGTATTTCACCACTAAATCACAATTTTTCACTATGAAATGGTACCCCTGTCAAAATATATGTATATATATATATATGTATACTAACCATAAGCCCAGTCCAGTTCTTTGCCTTGGCCACTGCTGCTATGCTGAGCGCCAGCGAAGGACTCAACTGGGCTTCCTGGGGATATCATGGGGGTCTCATGGAGAAATCACGGGAAAATGTGGATATAATGAGAATGGGATCTTTAATCAATATGATTTTATGATTTTATATGGGAAACCCAATCATACAGCTACCATTGGGGGATGGTTTATACAACCCATCTAAGGTGATTTTGGGGACGGTTTATGCAATTGACCTAATACAATGGGGATATAACTTATATAACTGATATAACAGGGTACAGATTCAACCATATGAAATTTGGCTGTGTCTAAAAATCATGTATATCCGCAAACAACCATGAGATTCGATTCTAAACCGCTGGAAACAGGCACCCAATTTTCAGACCAACCCATCTCAGGATGGCTCAATGTAATGATGGGCCCGGTTGAACCTTCACAGAATGTTTATTTGAGATATGTTGCTACCCCAGTCACCACCAAAAACTGCAAGACTCAGCCCTGCGCCTCCTCCAACCACGAGACCAAGTAGATGGGCAAGTAGTTGCAGCTATTCACCTAAGCACCGAAAAGAAAAGGCATGGGCAAAGATGGTACCTGAAGGGATCTAATTATGGTGATTCAATGTGATGGTTTTTGATAAGTATGAAATGATGGTTTAGTATCCAACCATCTGGCCTTGATCTGAATCCCTCGGTCAGAGGTGCTGCAAATTTGGCAGCTGCCTTCTCTCCAGGAAGTTGAGACGATCCCCTACAAGTCGGTGCCCCAGTGTGTGATCGCTACGTTGCTTTAAAACCTACATAACTACACTGGAGATTCCATGGCTTTAAAACCTACATGGGGGATCACCAGTCGTCACCATGGCTTTCAACACTAAGTCATGGCCACCCATGACTGGATGATTCGAGCCAAGGGGCCGCAGACAAGACCATCACCACCAGCAGCAGCAGCCGCAGCTGTGACAGGCACTGGGACCTCACCGAGCTCAAAAAATGGGGCCCTGCTGGTTGGATCAGTGGCACAAGTTAAAAGTATATCATTGTCTACGGGGCGCCTACCAAATAGTCATTGATTGAACATCTCCAAAGCTTTGCCATTGCAAATGTTGGGTGCTAAAGCATCCATCTCTTCGCAAAAACTACGGCATTTTGGGCCGCAACCTCGACTTTCCCCGAAAGTCGCGCAAGTATCTTAAGTAGGTCGGTGTGTTTTGGGGATGTTGGATTATTATCAATCCCACTCGTTTGGTTGGCAACTACCACCCAATCAAATATCAAAGAGGAACATTTTTGCAAAAAAAGAACTACCATTTCCTCTACCAAGCTCCTTGCCAACCTTCCTAGACCTTGAAAACCGCCAAGGTTTTCCTTATCACATCGTCATCCCGCCATCCGCCGCCGAAGAAGGCCTGGGTTCCTTCACCTTGGTGGGAGACACCTGAGCTTCCTGGCAGTGATCTCGCAACGTGTCTTCTGGAATAGCAGTACAAGGTTTAGAAGGATAGCTATATTATGCTATATTTATAGCTATATTTATAGCTATATACTTATCTTGTGTAGGATTCCTGGAGAAATGGCAAAAGTCAACCCACTGACCTCCTGTTCGTGACGGTTTATCCAGTAAAATGGGCCGGAGAAAGAGGATCAAACATGACTGGGCGTGTTCAGAATCGAAGCATGATTTTTTGGTGTTAAAAAAAAAAAAAAACATATTGCGCCATCAGAATGTGGTAAACGGACTTAAGCTGGTCCAATTCGGCTTGTGGTTTATAGCTGGACGACTGGCATTGTAACCACAAGGCCCCTACAAGTTGTACCATGAACATCATCACACACCCAAACTGACAGGATAAAAATGCAAAGGTCCATTCTTTGTGCTCAAGAAGTTTCATGAAACAAGTCACATGGCAGGTGGAATTCGAGCAAAGCCTGGTGTCAGCTACACTCACCGTTGTGCCCTACGGTCTGAGTGCCGGGCCGGATTTCCCATGTGATCCGAGTTAACTCGCTGTTAAGCCCACTAAAATTAACCAAAAATTGTAGTTCGAACCCCTGAAACCACCCCTTTCACTGATGACTGGAGGTGGTTGAGGATGGCTGGACCCAACATTTCGTGAATCTTAGAAAGCCTGCAAGAAATAAAGCTGGCTAGGTTGATATATCCCCATTCATCGCAAAAGATCAGTTATATAGTCCTAAACTACCATTTGTATAACCCAATCTTCCAGATTTTATACATCCCTACTGTTCTTGACAACAATCCCCATTAGTTAGGCAAGTATCTACATTATCCACTCCATAAATCCAGTCGTTCGATCCGCCGCGGCCAGTGAGTCGTCGCCTCCTTCTGCTGCGGTGATAGAGAGCTCCCTTCGCCGGGCTCGTCGGGCTCCACAGGCTGAGTCCGAGCAGTCTCCATCTCCACCTTCCTGTAACGTGGCGGCCACTGGATGGTTTCAGATTTTTCACAACCCCTAAAAGGATGCAGAAAAGTGAGATCCTAGACTAAAATAGTGGTGATTTATTGTTCTATCTTTGTTGGGGGTACTATATAATGTATCTATAATCCAAGGAAAACCCAATGATAAATCGATGTGTTTATCGGAAAATCATCTCTACAATCCTATTTCTTGAGGGTAATGCCCAATGCCATAAATGTCCAATGTTGGATTATATGTGTATACAACCCATTGTCAAATTGGGGTCTTGGGTTTTATGTCCTGAAAAGTCATCCAGTTGTTGCGGTTTGATGGGTGTCCACAGCCGAAACGACGTGAGGCAACGACGTGGGGATGGCTGCAAGAATGACAAGAGGCGGGTCATGTTTCGCAAAACACCTAAAATTTTCAGGGCAATGGGTCAATATAATTCTCAGCAATAGACACATCTTTCACAATCCATGCGCGAGTCCATCAACTGGTGAAAGCATCTTCTCTTCCAACAGCCCAACAACTGCAGTGACCATTGGCAGCCATGGTGTCATCGTCCCGCTTCCAGATCCCACCTGCGAAAGGCCTCCGTCTCGGGCACGTGCCTGGGGTTTGTGCCAAGGGCAGAATGACGGAGGAAGGCGGGGGGATGAAAAAACGATGATTGAATGTCAACCATATCTAGGTTTCCAGAAATGGGGGTTACCCCAAAATGAATGGTTTATAATGGACATCTATAAATGGATGATTTGGGGGTACCCAAATTTCTGCCAGGGTCAAAAAATTGCATGTGGCTTATGGTCGAATCGAGCCCACGAGATTCCAAACGTAATTGGCCATTCTAAATCCCTACGAAAATTCATGGATTAATGACCATCCCCCAATGGGCTTATCTAATCCATCGTTTCACCATGAGCAGGTTTAGCAGGTTTACCACCTTCACCAACACTCGGACACACCCCAATTTCGCCGCCAATTTTTTGGTTCAAATCCCACCATAATTGGTTTGTTGATGGTTTTCAATCCAGATTTGAACGTGGGGTCATCATCATCATTCGTTACATGGGCCAAGGTGAACAAGATCTTGCCAAATGGATGTCCATCCTCCCGATGCCAATTATCCTATAGATTCCTATGCATTACGCTACCCATCCCCGGACAGACTGAAATACTCACCTTTTGTCGATGAAAACTGTTGACATTTTGCTGGCAAATTTCCACTGTTTGCTGTTCAAAATCCCAAGCTTCGGTGGGTAAAACGCCAAGTTTTAGTGGGTAAAATGCCGAGTTGGGGAAGAAGTCCCACCTTTTTTGCATGTTCCAAGGTGCCCCCAAAGTACCCCACCCCAGCCTCCTCAGGATGATGGAAGCCACCCCCAGCGGAAGAGCCAGCAGAAAGGGCACGCGCCACGCCCAGGCCTGGGCTGACCACACGTGGGGATGTGGAGTCCCTTCATGTGTGACCAAAATAGAACCAACAGTTGGGGAATCCATTCCACCAAAATGTGGATTTTTACATATCATACATCTGGGCAAAATACGAGAAGCTCAGAGGAACTTTTAGATTGTTGGTGAGTTGTAGCCTCTAGTTGTATTGTAGCCTCATTTGCGAGCCCTTTTTAAAGTGTTCCCTTGGAAAGCAACGCCGAATCACGAATCAAGCTGGGAGTGGAACGTGCACCAATTTGAGGCTGCAGCGGTTCCAAAATGTTCCAAGTATTTCAAGTGTTGTCCCCAATTCCTAGGACGAACTGATGATATCAATTGACTTGAAGACATCTTTAAAGGGGGATCATCAATTCCAAAAAAAGGAACGATATTTCATATCAATTTGGGTTTCTATGTCCTCATGACATATCGCCATAATAGGGGCCGAGATCGTAGATATGGCACTTGTGGTCCTACTGCCACAGTGACCATTCGTCCCCGCAAGGTTGTCCTGTGGGTAGGAAAATGGTTCTGAACCACCCGCAGGAATTTGCCAAAAGCAACAAGTTTGTATAGTCCTTGGCCAACGAAAAAATGTTTCATCGACCCGTGCCACAAATCTTTTGGTGATTTCGCTGGTGCCCCATACCACCCATGGCACCTCTATAACCCCAGAGGATGGCATTTCATGTCCCACATCAGGCAGGATGCAAGTTGTTGCTCTCGAGGAAGGAGGTGCACCAGCAGCGACACCACGTTGGCAAGAAGGAAAGCTAAAGAACCTCGCTCGAAAAAGGGCGAGGCGGCCCAACCAACCAATGACACCAAACGGGCCCCATCCAAATTCCGTTGCCAAGGGAAAAAAGTAATATTCCTAAGAGGGTATCTAAGATCTATGACAAAAAATGACAAGAATACGAATCGGCCATTGGGTGAGTAAAAAAAAGATTAGGGACCCTTGAATTTCCCATGCTCCGATTGAACATGGATGAGTTGGGCAATTGCTTCACCGTGTTCAGTGAGGAAAATCAGAACAGGCTGTTGCAGCAAGAATAAAATAAATTGCGGGAAAATTTTGACTTTTAAAGCAACCCCCTAATTTTGGGAACAGAAAGGTTTAGTTTCATCCCAAGCATAATATCGGCACATGCTAGGTAAATTGATCCCGGCCTGCGGTTTCTGTTTCACGCTAGGCATTGGTAATCATTTCCCACCGGCCAAAATTATGGGAGTTGACTGAGAGTGGATTGGGGTACTTGTACTAGCATTCGTACATCAACCTAGGATTTATAAACGGGTACCATCTACAAAGGGAAATATCACTATTTTGGGAACCCCGGATATTAATAGGTATCCTGGGTTGACATTAAGTAGCATACCGGGTTTCACCGTCGCAAGCTCCCTTATTTCACCCCTCAAGCAGTGCAACCGCTAAGATTGTTCACGCCGATGGCTGCGCCGAGCGTGTGTTCTCGTCCCTGTCACAAAGGTCGAGGCATGAGGAGTACCACAACTGATATCCAGTCCACCTGGGGGGAAAAATGGGGGAATTATTGGTTCAAGTAGTATTCAATTCTGGGGTTTAAAAAAATGGCCCGCAAATCCGCCCCTTCCAACTTCCAACAAATAAAATGGTGTCCACTGCTTGCGCGAAATCTCGACATGGGTAAGTTCGTCCTAGGAATTGGCTATTGGTTCATAGCCATGGCCATGCATTGGGGAAGTCATTCATCATCCCAACTATAATATAGAGGTATACCCAAAAAGAAATGGTGGATGATGGTTTATCATGGGTTTTGTCACAATGGGGGTTTCCCACGTATAGTACATATTTTTTTTTATTTATATATACATGGTACCCCCCAAGATCAGCGGTTTAGTCCCCTTCCCAATATCAAGGTTATCAAGGGTATCAGGGGGCGCCATATGTACCAAGATCTACTAGCTATCAAAGGGACACACAAAATGCAGTACATTATGCATATAGATATAAAATGGGGTACCATAGATATAAGCACGCTTTTGAGACATGAAGTTCTGGCAACGGTTTTCCCCCGTCCAGACTATGTTTTAAGTATAAATTTACGTTGATGTTGTTGAGCTAGTATGTCAGATTGACAATGTTGAGATTGTAAATTACTAGCCAACACGATCAAACATGCATTTTTTTGATGAAACAATTTTGTTTGTCTAGAGCAGGTTTTACAAACATACACGTTCATTCAAAGGGTGCAGCACTCTTTAAGCAGAAAAACATTCCGTTTCAATAGGTAGCATTCCTTTTCAGAAACTCACTTTTATTGAAAATATCACTGTGCATTTCGATCAGATAGTGTTTTCAACATGTAAATATTCATCGTTTAATTGAAAACATGAATACATACGCATGTCACAACTCATAACGTACAATAATTCTGGAAGGAAGCAACACTTTGCACAAAAAGTCCCGGCAACATACAAGTCATCTTCCAATCAAACGCAATATCCTATCTTCAAACATGTAGCCATTACTTTCAAGAACATGCATTTTGTTCCAAGAAACATGTACTATATTTGGTTGGAAAACAGTTCTGCTGGATTTTCGAAAGAATATGGTGCAAATGTGGCACAAGTACTGCAACATTACGCTTTCAAAAGTCTGTATGCATTCGTTTTTTGATATTAAAAGTGCATATTTAAAATTATTGATCCGAACCATATGTGTTTTAGCAAAAACAGTGACACATGCCACCACTGTGAAAGTAACAATGCCCCTTCCGAAGAAAAGTGGCCTTCTTTAATGGAATGCTACCTACTGAAAAGGAACGTTTCTTTCAAGGAATGGTGCCTTTTTTGAATGAAGGTGCATGTCGGAAACAAGGCTTTCTTCAAAAGAAACATGCATTTTCTTCAATATAAATTGGATTTTTATTTTGGAGCAAAGCCCTGTATCTTGCAAAAACATTTAACAACATATGGTTTGCTTCAAGAAATGGTGTGCTTTCTGCCTTGGGCATGCGCTGATCCTGTTTGAAGGTGATAGTGTGTGCTGACTTTGTTTGTGAAGAAACAACAAGCACTCCCTCTTTGAGTTGAGCAGTGTCTCTTTTGAAGTTTGATATGATGGCACCTGAAACGTTCAAGGTGCACAATGAAGACACATGGGCAAGCAGCAGCAAAGCAACTTCATCACTCCCACCTTTCTTGCACCGCATCAAATTTCAAAGCCCGCCTGAATTCCCAGGTGGTATGCTCCAATGCCAGCATTGCTGCAAAGTGCATTGGTGCCGACAATTACCCCCCCCTTTTTTGGAAAAGACGTTGGCACCACATCATAAACCTCACAGGAGCACGGCAACGCTGCGCACACCCAGTTTGGATCTCAAAGCAATCACCTGTTTCTGAAATTCGACCGCAGCTTGGGTACATTTCGCCATACCATGGTGCCCCTCGGGAATCTGAAGGCATGGCTGGTGGATGAGGTCGCGACGGAGCAGATCTCTGAAGTCTTGACCTTTCAACATCTCAGAGACGGCTCTGGAAAACAACACAAGTTCTCGACGATTGGCTTCCTCGTCTTTCCAAACACTGTGACCAAAACGCTCTAACGGGGTGAAGGCAGTTTTTAGCCCTGAGCTCACCGTGCATCAGGAGAAGAGAGAAGCAACCCCGTCATATAAGGTGAAAGGTTGCACGGGTTTGCAGCACTCATTGAAAGACACGTGGCTGCTTTGGACTGGATTCAAGATTCAAGATTCTGAGAAAGACTTTGTGAATCCAGATCCTCCCTCCAGACTATTGTTTCAAAAAGTTTCTTTCAGAATTTTGAATCCCAAAAACTGTCCAATCTTTGCAAACCTGATATACAAGAAAGGCTTGGAATCCATCAAACTTGCGCACGCCGGTCTTACCGAGGGGAGTAAGGACGCGATCAGCATGTTTCAAACTCAAGTTTAAAAGGTTGGTTTTGAAGTGGAAAAGGTTAGTTTCTAAACCCGAGGCCCGGCTGGGTTCTAGGGGGTAGCGGGAGAAACAAACTAACTCTGAGGAAAAAGGTTTGTTTCTGGGAGAAAAACAAAGGTTTTGGGGGAGTGGGGAAACGTTAGTTTCTGGCTNTGAGGAAAAAGGTTTGTTTCTGGGAGAAAAACAAAGGTTTTGGGGGAGTGGGGAAACGTTAGTTTCTGGCTCCGGAAACAAAGGTTTGGGCTAGGGAAAGGTTTGTTTCCGGGAGGGAAACGAAACG
>BGPT01000272.1:539481-549478 GCA_003297045.1 Symbiodinium sp. clade C Y103 | reverse complement strand
GTGATGAGCATCAGCACTTGGAGAGCTACTATAGGCCTAGTAGTAGCTATAGTAGCTATAGCAGCTATAGTAGCTAAAGGATTTTGAATACTAAAAGGACTTAGCTTTAGATTTAGTTTTAGTTCTAAATTTAGAATTAGATTTAGATTAAAATTTGGATTTAAATTAGATTGAAATTAAGATTACATTTGAATTTGATTTGAATTTAGATTTAGATTTAAATTTAGACAAAATTTTATAAGATTTAAGTTTAAACTTAACTTTAGATTTAAATTTAGATTTAAGTTTGATTTTAGATTTAAAATTAAAATTCTGATATCAATATAGATTTTGATTTTTATTTAGATTTATATTTTGATTTACGTTTAATTTTAGATTCAAATTTAGATTTGGACATAAATTTAAAATTAGATTCCTTTATAAATTTAGATTTATATTTGGATTTAAATTTAGATGTAGATTTAAATCTAAGTTTAATTTCATTTAAGTTTAGATTTAGATTCAGATTCCCTTACCTTTTCCTTTTCCTTTTTTCGTTCCCTTTCGTTTTGTTTTTTCTTTCCTTGAGCATTTCCTTTACCTATCCTCTTCTTTTCCTTTCCATTTTCCTTTCCTTTTCCTTTCCTTTTCAATTCAGATTAATTAGATTAATTAGAATTAATGAAAATAATGGATAACACTAGAAAAATTAAGTCAAGTAGCCAAATTATCAAAATTGGCTAAATTCATGAATTTGATTAATCTAATTCATCTAAATAATCTAATTAGATTAATTAGATTAATTTAGTTAATTTAAATAATCTAATGAAACTAATCAAGCTAAATAAAATCACTAAATATTAACTTAGGTAATCTAAATAATTAGTTTAAATTAATTAAACTGATTAACCTAATTAAACTATTTAATTAGCTTAATTAGTTTAATTAGTTTGATTAAGATAAATTAATTAAACTAATTAAACTAATTAATTAGTTTAATTAGTTTAATTAGTTTGATTGAAATAAACTAATTAAACTAACTAAATTAATTAATTAGTTTAATGAGTATAATTTGTTTAGTTTGAATAAACTAAGTAAACTAATTAAACGAATTAATTAGTTTAATTAGTTTAATTAGTTTAATTAGTTTAATTAGTTTAAACTAATTAAACTAATCAAACTAAATAAAATCACTAAATATTAACTTAATTAATTAATCTCAATAATTAGTTTAAACTAATTAAACTAATTACTAATTAATTAGTTTAATTAGTTTCATTAGTTTGATTAAAATAAACTAAATAAACTAATTAAACTAATTAAACTAATTAAACGAATTAAACTAATTAAACTAATTAATTAGTTTAATTAGTTTAATTAGTGTAATTAGTTCAATTAGTTCAAACTAATTAAACTAATCAAACTAAATAAAATCACTAGATATTAACTTAATTAATCTAAATCATTAGTTTAAACTAATTAAACCAATTAAACTAATTAAACTAATTAATTAGCTTCATTAGTTTAATTAGTTTAATTAGTTTCACTAGTTTGATTAAAATAAACTAATTAAACTAATTAAACTAATTCATTTGTTTAATTTGTTCAATTAGTTTAATTTGTTTAATTCAAATAAACTCATTACACTAATTAAACTAATTAATTAGGTTAACTAGTTTAATTAGTCTAATTAGTTTAATTAGTTTAATTAGTTTAAACTAATTAAATTAGTTGATTAGTTTGATTAGTTCAATTTAAGTAATCGAATTAATCTACAAAACAGAGAAAAGGAAAGCAACAAAATAGTACCTCAAGGTCTCTCGATCATATATATATATATATATATATTGGAGGATATGTAACTTACCATTACATATGAATTGGGTTTGTCGTTTTTTCCCCAGATAGCTGGCAAACTATAATAATTAGGGGTTCTTACTTCTTGTAGGTGGGGTCTTCGGGCGAACTTTTCAGCGTCCTGGCCTACAGGGTGCTGGGCAGGGTGCTGTCCAGTGTGCGGTGGCGACGGTGTTGCGTAAAGCAATGATGGCTTCTCGGATTGATATGAAAATGTTGTATGAAAGGGTTTGAGTTGTTTTGCGTAATGGGCCGGATGGGCCGGATGGGCCGGTAAAAATGCTTTTGTGTAGTAGAACTTCCTTGTGTTTTGCTTGACGCCCAATTTATAGCTACCCTTGAGGGCGGATGGTGAGTTTAGCATGGGATTTTGGGATGCGCTATTTTCAGACAGACCCAAATGGTGGTGAGAATTAGTCGCCTTCAAAATGGATAGTTTTATGTCTTGACATGATTTTGTTTTGGCTCCATCGCTTCCCCGTTTTCGAACAAACCCAGTCGGTGGTGCTATCAATCTGAATCTTCCAAAAAGACCAAAAAAGTGATTCACAACTTTCAGCACAAGCAACGCTCTTGCTCACTCTCTGGCCTTTAACTGTGCTCAAGCATTGCGAAATGCGTTCTTCACCGGAACCCGTGTGCAATTTGCCGTTAAGGTCCACGCCACTGTAGCAGTACACTGTAGCAGGATAGACGACAAACAGGGAAAATTGCACATGTTTTTATCCGGCAAAATATGATAAGTCCAATATTCAAACATCACCAGCTTCACCAGAAAGAGGTTGTAGCTGTATAAACTTCTCAAATGTCAATTTTATGGCAGGTTTAGCACACAACTGAGTTCAGTCTATCCACTTGTAGCCGAGTTGCGCGCAGCCTAGAAGGTGCCAGGGAGTCGGTTCCATGGTCCGGAACTGGAGCAGTTGGTATTTGCAACTCAACTGGGTCTGGGACTAAATTCTTATTACTTGTAAATCCCCAAAACAGTATCAGTATCCAAAGGAAAACGTGTACGAACAATTTGAGTGAGATTGTTTTGTTTCATGTTGTGCATTGCTAGGTTAAGGAACCAACATAGTACATTCATATACTAGGACCATACATTTGTTTCTCTGGTGCTTGTGGTAAAGCTCACATGTATCTTGGGATCCTCCTTATTGCAATGGAGACATGTGTTGGGCAGATCATTTGAAGGGGCGTGAGCTATATGGTCACAACCCCCCGTACTCTACCTTGGTTACTTTAGACTTTGTACTCCTCATATTTTTTTGGTGTTGTTTAGGTTTGTTTTGGAAGTGGTACGTTGCAAGGGGTTCCAAGGGGGTGCCACATTTCAATGCATTGTTCATGGCAATGTCAGCCATCTGCCATCCGATCTGCCACCTGGCACAGATAAAACACAGAAAAGACAATGAATTAGGAGACCTATTTTGGGATGGGGGGTGACCCAAAAAACCAAAGACATTATACAATAGCAAAGAAACCAAAAACAATATGAATTTGGCAACCATATGTCCTTTGGGGAGGGCCCCAGGGCCCCAGGACCAAAAAACAAAACAAACAAACAGAAAAAAACACCACATACAGAAAAACACAAAAAGACCAATGGTTTGGAATGTAGGTAGCTTGCATGGTTGCCAAACCCTTCTTTTTTTAAATGTTTTTTTTTGGTTTTCTCTCCGTGATGCCCTTCTCAAAGCCTGACTACACTAATTCAAATGTATTTAGGATATATGGCACCTCCTTGGAACATATCAATTTGGTAGATATATATATATATATATATGTATGTATATATATATATATAGATTGAATTGACAACATATGCCTAAAAAACGATTGTTAACATGTATCAAGAAACATTGCAAATACCGTCAAAAATGACAATTGGGTAGGTACATAGGGGGGTACCATATATATATATATATATATGTATACATATATTTAATACACACACACACACACACTTGTTTTGGCCGTTTTGGCCAAAAAAGTGACTGGAGTTGGAATAATTCGTTGATCTTTTTGGGAAGGCAGAAAGGTGACAAGAGTTGGGATTCACATGAAGTTTCGGAAGCTTCGAATTGGACCCATTAAGTCCACCTTCCCTGTCCAGTGAGATGTTGAGTGTCCTGGCAGGTGGCAAGCACTTCCGACCCAAGATGTGCCAACTCGGCCAGCAGAGGACGCCAAGTCAGCTGTTCTTGGACGATGTTGGAATCAGAGCTGTTGGAAGACATTTCCATTGCCCCGTCTCCCTTACGGTTCCAGGCAAAACAACTTGATGTCCCCCATCTTGGTGCGACAGAATCGGTGTGATACGCATTGGGTTTCACAGCTGCAGGATTGCGGTGCAGTCCTAAGAGTGTGGATACCAAGCATTGAAGATATGAGATTTGCATGACGGATCATCAAAATGTATCGGTAATTAGTAGATATTAGTAGATATTAGTAGTATAGTATTGGTAAATCTGAAAATGTACAGTGTAGATGTTTGGAAACGGGTTCATTTTTGAAGGGTTCTGTGAAGTGGTTCTGCTTGCTTGACCATGTTAACTATCTTTATTGCTTTGGTTGTCTTCGATGTGGTGAGGGGATTCTCCGCCAGGCTAGGACGCCAACTGTCGGTGGAGCGATGGGCGTTTTCCCTAACCTGGCTCGTTAGAAAAGAACAGCTGGGGTATTCAGTTTTTTTTCCGGTGAAGTTGGTATCACTTCAGGGCGTAATGGCTTGGGAGGAGAGAGGAACAGGGGACTCCAGTCATCTTCATTTAAACAGACAATGAAACTCCAATGGAATTTCTGACAAAAAATGGTACGAGGCAAAGATGCAACACTGTCTTTTGCTCTCATCCTTTTCTTCTTTTGATCTCAGCACGCTTTTGATTTGGACTGGAACGCATTCTCTTATGCTCAAGCCAAGACCAAGCTGTGTCCACTTCCCTGTTGCCCGTCTCGCTCCATTTACGCCTGGTTTGACCTCATGTCTTTACAGATGATCAAATGCTTCCTGGTGATGTTGCAGGTCTTGGTGGCATCATCTGATACCCAGTGTGAAGACTCGGCCTACCTTCAGAGGCATCTGAAGGCCTCCACCGATGTTGCACTCGCACTTAGTGCAAATCAAACTAAAGGCACAAGTTGTACGGAAGACACTGTGAACAGTGGCAGGTGCAAGTGTGAAGATGATGGTTGTGGGGTGTGCTACTCCTGTGCACCAGACAGCCCTGTAGAGATTCCCACAGATTCATCCCGCTTTACCCTAGGCTCTTTGCTCTGTGAGGCCATTGGTACTAGCACTGCCACCGGTGAGCCTGCACGTACCTGCAGCATCACCAATGGGGGCACGTTCAAGTTCAAAGATGCCAACGACTACCTCACCTGTAAAGGCCGCGGAACTTGCCACAACAGGTGGGATGTGAGCAACCTGGGAGCAGCATGTTGCTCAACAGATTCGCTCAGATCCTGCTCTCGATCCCAAATCACCTTTGGCGACACAGGCACCTGCAAACATGACCTGTGCTGTGATGGGACTGATGCTTGTTGGCAGTCACAGTTCCAGAAGGCCAGAAGGGTCTCCTGTCGTGGACAGAGCGCTTGCAGCGAAAACCTCCAACCAGATGGCTCCTCTGGCTCCATTGAAGTGGCCGAGAACCTCTATTGCAACCGTGAGTCTCTTGTGTCCAGCACTGTTGGCCCTCCTTGCCAACTTGCCTCATTCATTTTCAATGCTGCAGGTGATCATTGCGTTTCTTGTTTGGGGGATTTAACTTGCGCACGCAGCACCTTGGACTTCTCGGGTGGTGGAGATGGAAGCATCACCGCGGAGTGCTCTGGGACCTCTACTTGTGCCGGATCGTCCTTTGACGTAGCCTACAATTCAGATCTGTATCTCCGTTGCAAAGGACAAAACGCGTGCAGCCCCATTCAGAATACAAACACCATTGTCACCATGAACAATGATGGTGGAAGTCTCGCTGGAACGCTACATTTGATTTGTGATGGTGAAGATGCGTGCAAAGATATGGTGGTGAATCGGCCAGGCAACGTAGCATCATGTAACTGCCAAAGCCTCAATGGGAAAGTTGATGGTCAAGGAAATGTTGCAGACAATTGCCCCAGCAACTGCAACAGTGCCTCAGTGAGTTTCCCAAGCAACTGCGCTGGTGACACAGCTTGCTGCGCTGGGGACAGTGAAGCTGAAGATAAACATCCACAGTGCAGCAAGTGCGACTGCACCGAACCAACTGCTGGAGAAACAGGAGACCCTCACATCGACACCTTCGATGGGCAGCACTACCTGTTGCTGAAGCAAGGCAGCTTCTCCTTCTGGCGCTTCTCTGGCACCTTGCCTTCACTGGTGCTCCAAATTGGGTGAAACTCACCTGGGCTCCCCAAACAAAAACAGCCCACCTGAGATTCATAGTGAAACTTCTTTGGAAGGTGCGAATCTTCCGCCGTCGATCACGTGAATCTGAGGCTCGGATGCGGAACTCTCGGCGTCCTGGCTCCAATTGCCGGTAATTTGGAGAGAACCTGTGAGAACATGACATGTCCAGGAGCGGTGAACCACCTGCAAATAGCTGCAAATACACCCCATCGACATGTGGGATCATGTGGGTATTTTCGTCACCTACATATGATCCCAATATTTGGGAGATGAACACCCATTTACCAGGCACCAGGGTTTTGATCCATATGGAATCCATACCCAATATATCTACAGCCAGTGTTTTTCAATTTCAGACTGCATAAGCCAAGGCCAAGAAGCTGCTGAAGAAGCTACCGGTGGATTTCAAAATCTATGCACATTATTCAGGCCTGTGTGCATCGCCATGCAAGTTTGGCTTTATTTGGAGTGAATGCATTGAATCTTGGATGGATTTGAATGTTGAAGATTCAACATTGTCAAAAATGACATAGGACGGTGCTTATGGGGCCTGTCTTGCTGATTGGGTTTGGCTTCAGGTATACACATTGACCAGCTGTTTCAGAATACAACTTGCAGAAACTCATAGCGTTCGGGATTGGGGTCCGCTAAACGCTTTTCGCACCGATACACCGATACACCGATTGCCGTGCGTGCACCGATACACCGATACACCGATACACCGATTGCCGTTTATTATATTTAGGGTTTGGGCTTGGTTTAGGGTTTGGGCTTGGTTTAGGGTTGGTTTAGGGTTTGTTTAGGGTTGGTTTACGGTTTAGGGTTGGTTATAAGGCACCGTAAACACAGAGATCGGCGTAATGGCGTATCGATCGGCGTAACGGCGTATTGGCGTAAACACAGCGATCGGCGTATCGGCGTATCGGCGTAAACACAGCGATCGGCGTATCGGCGTATTTACGGTTACGGACCCGAATCCCGAACACGCTGCAGAAACTGCGAATGCAGGTCTCTGTTTCGCCAATTCCATGAAATTCAAACATATATCATATATTCCATCAATGTTAAGTATTTCTCCACCCATTACCAGCCTATGTTTCCTCAGGAAACCGTAAGCGCGTCACTTGTCAGTGCGGCTGAGCTGGGCAGGTCACACCTCCTACACCAAAGGCCTTCTGCTGGTGGTGGCTGAGCTGCATGGGCGCAGGGAGACAGATGGCTTCGAGATCGGACGGAGTTCCACAACTCTTCGAGTTTGGAAAACCCCCCAAAACCCATCGAAAATCAGTGAGATGACTTGGAGGTTTCCTAGGGGTACCCCCAGTCATCCATTTTATGTTCGGATTTTCCATGAAACCATCCAGCTATTTGGGTACCAGCCATTAGGAAACCCCCACTTGACACCACATGGTCCACCGGAGACCAGGACAGCTCGGGTGGCAGTGTGAGACGTGCTCTAGAACTCACCTCAGAGGATTGCATTTGGCGGACCAAGAGCGACGCCACATGGACTCCAGTGGAGAAACCTCAGCTGTTGCACCTTGGTGCTGCGATGGTTGTGACACCCACAAAGCTTGGACGCGGTGAATATGATTCGAAAATCACCAGGTGGAAGAACATGGGAGAATTTAGAGTGCAGTAGTGCTGAGTATACCGCTGCGTAAAACCGAGCACAACATGTGCCACGGTCAAAAGTTGGATTACCCCAGAGAAGAGGATGGCCATTCTAACTATGATGAGGATGCTGATGGCCATATTTCAAGATCTTTTTTTAAGATGGGATGACCACAGGTTCATACACCATCTTTGAGACCATGTACCCATTTTGGATGTTTTCCTCAGGTTATGGCGGGACGCAGATGGCGATGAGATGACAGCTTTCAGGATGATGGAATCTTCCAAAGGACAAAAGCTGCATGTGGAGTTGCTTGGCTGAAACAAGGGCAGCAAACTTTCTGAAGACGCTTCCAGCGAATTGCCGCAAATCGTGTTCCACTTGATGACGACGAGGACGACGATAAGCTCCGTCGCACTCGTGAGTGCATGGAGCGCCATCAAGAGTGAAACAAGCCAAGACCAAAATGGTCCCGTGGAACAAGCCAGAAGCTACAAAGTGCCATCCATCCAAGCCATCCCGACAATGAAAAGACAGCAGCAGCGCAAGCTATAGGCAAACAAAACAGTATTTCAGCGTCGTTGTTCCACCTTGCGCTCTTTGTTTTGTGTCCATGCTCCAGATTCCAAAGCATTTTGTGGTGGATTCCGTTTGTGTTTCCAACATTGCATACCACTTCAGTGAGGCTGTTGATGAAGAAGGCTGATGGCAGCTTCAAGAAGGTCAGCAATCTTTACACGCGCTGCAAGCCAGGCAGGATTTCATCAAGCATCATTCATGGCTGGTTCTGGAGATTGGATCACATCACAATCATTACAAGCATCACAATCGTCGCTATTTGTTGGTAAACTGCAGTGGGGTTTCTTTGGGCCTCGATCAGCTGGGCAGGATATCACATCAACACGAAGATTGCCATGTCTTCGAAGGAAGATATCGCGCTGGTGCAGGGCCAGCTGGGATCCGGCCGCAATGCTTCAGGTCGGTGACGGGCTAGGCTGACAAGTTGTAAGCAGACCTTAGGCCCACCGCAGATGGAGGATATGGATCTGCTTCAAAATTTTTGAACAGAAATGGATGGTTTGATACTAACTATGACCCAATGTGGTGGGGCGTTTGGTACCTCTTTTTTGGGCTATAGCCATTTTTGTTCAGGGAGTAAAAATTGAGCAAAAGAGGACAAAATTACCATGCTCAAAACCTCGTGGGCAGGTGATCTGTCATCCAAGGAGACATGTTACAGAGTTCAGAGAGACAACATCCTTCAAATCCTTCCCCGTTTTCTGTTGCAAGTGTTGGATCAGCGTGCAGGTGAGGATCAGGGACTGAGCTTTTTGCAGGGAATGCATCAGAGAACAGATTCAGAGTTTCTTGGCTGCAGGGTCCCACTGGTCCAGCGGTTCGTTTTCCAATCGGTGGCGACCCAATGTTCTGAGTTGCCATGGGTGGCTGAAAATCATTGGATTCATACAGATTGCCATGGTCGAAAGGATTGATCAAGGGCTTGGCTAGTCTTGGGCCGATGACCCCCCAAATAGGCCCAACCTCGGTCGGTTGCTGCTTACAGTTTTGCATTCGGCCACTGAACTGAACGAGGTTTGCAATCTTGAAGAATTGGACACAGCTCGGTGGAAGTGAAGCAGCGGCAACTTACTTGAAGGAAGTTGATGAAGAAGGAGACTTGGGATGTGCCAAAAACGCACGAGTTTCGAGTTCCAGCGGGGAAATGGCTAGTTGCTTACTTGTCCCAGCATTCTCACAGATGATCCCTGTGGTATTTCCACTTTAAGTGCCTAAAGACCCTACAAACTTGCCACAAACAAACAAACGGCTCATTCTGTGGACGTTTTAGGCTCGAAAGCTTTAGGGCATAAGGGCCCTCACATGATACAATCATACCTACGTATATACGTACCTGCAATTACCTTCAGGTACCTACAATTACATACATGCACGCATACATATACAGACACACATAGACAGACATGTTTGCATGCATGCAGGCGGGCAGGCAGGCAATGCATGCGTACATGCAGACATGCAGACATGCAGACATGCAAACATGCAGACATGCATACATGCGTACTTGCATATACCTGCGCCTTCCATGTGTTACTTTATTTTTGCCTTTGCTTCAAAAGGCAAAATAATAGTCGTTC
>BGPT01000272.1:511981-536981 GCA_003297045.1 Symbiodinium sp. clade C Y103 | reverse complement strand
TTGTGGTGGCAACAACAGGCAACAACACGCAACAACCATATTAAAAGTTTTTTTTTTTTTCGAGTGCTCCATTTTTTTCCAGTATGGACAGGTTGTGTTCATCTTATTTTTTTTCGCGTAGCCATATTTTTTCCAATGTTTACCCGGCACATGCAAGAAAAGATCCTGTGGCATAGTAGCAAATATGTGTGCAAGCGGGAGAGACGATTTTCTGGCGTGGCACAAAGTACTGTTTGTGCGAAAGAGCAAGGGATGCACCTCTAGCATGGTAGCAAGTTCTGCATGTGTGCAAACCCAAGAGAATGTCCTGTAGTGTAGTAGCAAGATAGTGTGTGTGTGTGTGTGCAAGTGCAAGACAGATAGGATCCGCTAGAGGTAGTAGCAAGTATGTGCGCAAGTGTAATTGAAACCCTTTGCCTCACTCCAATCCATTCATTGATTATCCTCCGCTACTATAGAGTCTGTATACCTCACACACATGTATATATATATAATTATATATATATAATTATATATATATAATATATATATATATATATTATACATACATGTCTTGTAGTGCAAGATGTGCAAGCAAAGTGATGTAACGGAATGGCATACGGTATGTGGTATTGAGACCCCAGAGCCAACACGCTTTTTGGGAAATGGGTCCTGGACAAAGTAACAACGCACAGCAGGACCTGCAGGCCCAGTTTTCCTGAAGACTTGCTCTGAAAGTGAGAGGGAGCATGCAACGGCTGTGTGCAAGAAATACCTGAGCACCCTGGTTTTGCATTCAGCTTTTCACTACCATGCTATGAAACGCTGACGTGCGGAGTCCAAATTTCAGATCCTGGAAACTCTTCGGTTGTTCTCATCTAGTGGCTGCTATTCTGAATCTGAACCATGATGAAAACAGATGAAAAAAGTATTCAGGTGCTGTTAAGGCAACAAACCATTCACCATTTAAGTGCAAACAATGACTAGTGTGTCACTCATGTCAGTCGCACCTGTTTTTTGCTTGTTTGTTTCTTTTCTGGCCGCTCATTGCAATTCATGTTTTTTTGTGCCACGATTTTCGTGCCTGTTCTCCGAAGTTTTTCCTCGAGCACTTTGCTCACACTTGAGGTTCGTTGGGTAACTGTTAGAAAAACACCAGGTGGATCCAGGATTTGCGCACCCTCGCAGCGCAAAAATGTTCCGCGATCTTCCATTTTTCACGGAAGTCATGCGCGAAAACTGGGCTCCGAGAGCTCTCTTGTCAAAGCTGACTCTACGTGGCAGGCCCAATGGAGTTGGCATGATTTTTTCGTGGCACAGTCTTACGCACACGCTTTCATCTGTGGCAGCTGTCTTTCGTGGAGGGTGCAACAAAAAATCCGGCCTGGGGCTTTCAAATAAAGTCCTGAAATCCATCATGTTTTGTAGCAAGCGGCAAGCGCAGACCCGCATCTTGCACGAATTAAACTCGCAGACAAAAGTATTTTGCGGAACTGCAGACTGCGGATCTTTGAATACGGGGCCTGGTGCTGATTGCATGGACATGGTGCTGGACTTGGGATGTTTCAGGTCCATTTTTCACGGCAGGTGCAATACCCTTGAATCTTTGAAGCCTCTTGAAAAAATATTCCGCATTTAGGTAAATCGCAATTTTCCAGCTTTTCAAGATGAATTTTCTAGCTCTGTGCCCAATAATAAAGTGACTTTTTGCAACGTTCTTTCACGTAACCCTGACGCCTTTTACCGCGTCTCGGATCGCTCTGGTTGCGCCACGGTGATAAACCTCCAAAGAGACTTGATCCTTGGGGATAATCCATTCACAGAATGTTTCGAGAAGGATCCCACAGATCCTTTCAACGGGATCGTACAGTAGACCTTGTGCGATCTCTTACAAAGAAATCTTTCGCAGGATCTTGGACAACACACACTTTGAAGAAGATCTTGTGCAGGACCTAGAAGGATCTGTACACCGGGATGTTGTACAGGAAGGAGATCTTGTACAATTGCTTACAAAGGGAGATCGTGCGCACGATTACTTAGAAGGATCATGAAGGATCTTACAAAGGGTTCCTGCAGGACCTTCTAGCCAGATTCTTTCAACAAGCTCTTGAACAGGACCTTCTAGCAGGATCCTTGCAAAGGGATCTTGCCTTTCGGACCTTCTACAGAGATCCTCGAAGGAGATCTCGTGGTTTCTTGCAGGGTCAGGGTCAGGGTTTTGCGGGAGCGATCGCACTTCTCAGGTCAACCAAGCAACGCAGAACTCAAGAGTTTCAAGAATCGCTTTGACAATTGCGTCTTCGATGTCTGCAACGGAGCCTGGGCTGAAGCGTTTCAGAATAATTAGCGCAGGGGGTTGTTCTGAGTTTAAAGGTTCTGTGATTCGTCACCACGTAACATGACTGTTTGGGGGAATGCAGGTCCTAGCATTGACGAAAGTTTCCGCCGAGGTGGAGGAGAAGTGGCCGCGGAATTAGCTTCAGAGATTTTCTTTGCCGAGTGAATATGCGAGGCATCAGGGACCATATGTCAAGAGTCGTAATAGCGACTTTTAGACTGGTGGTTATGAGATCTACGAAGCTGCATCTTTAGTGCAGATTGTTTAGAATCCCTTAATTGCCAGGGTTATTCAGCAGGGTCCCTTCTAAGAAGGTTTTTCCCTGCTGTCACTGCTATACATCCGAGACTCCCTTAAGATCCCTCAATTCAGATGCTCTTGGCTGCACAAATGACTAATGACGGTCAGCAAAGTGTGTGCCTAGACCATTCCTGAAGGGCGCAAAAAGGACCAATAGTTTGACCGATGGCTTTCTCTGAAGATGGGGTACTTCTCAGTGTACCATTCCACTGAGGGAAAACATAGTTTGTACCGCAGTCACAGACCATAGCTCTGCCGTGGTGAATCGAGTTTTGTTGGTGAGTTTTTCTGAACATAGAGAATGCCAAAAAGCAATCCAGATTTGCTATGTATGTTCGTGCACTGAAGCCCAATTCCGGTATCCTGCATGATGGCCCGCAGTGCTTGACTGCAAAACGATGCAAGAACATATGGCAACCTCGAAGACAACCCCACTTGCTGCCACTTTGTGGACCAATTTGTGTTATGATTGGTGGTTATATGATCATCTCTTCAGATGTTCTTGATGACACAACCCATACCTATGAACCCATGGTCTAAATCCCAATTTCCTATTGAAATCTTCACATGATCCACATTTACATTGGCCATATCTCAAAAAGAAATCCAGCACATGTGATAAAATATCCCTTCAAATTTTCAGACCATTTCAGTGACCTCCACGCCTTTTTTAAATATGTCGTCAGCTCCTTCTTCCGGCTGGTATACATGTCAGAATTTCAAAGTTCACAGCGCAGTACACTTTTCAAACGGGCGGTTCTAGTCGCACTTGTCCGTTGGCCTTCAGTTAGCGTCTCTACCTTGTTCGATCCTTCCCTGCAGCATGGACAAGGCGCATATACCGCCACCAGTGTGCAAGCCATCTGAGGACACCAACTCGGCTGTCGTTGCATATTTGAATCAAAGTTGTAAGGAGAAATTCTCTTCGTTAGCTTCGTCCAATTTTAAAATCTTTCAGGGTTCCGTAAAACGAAGTCATCTTAGTGCCACAGGGTTCAGAATCTTTCAGCGGGGCGCATTTCGGCACAGCTGCAGGACTTTCCTGCAGAGATCCTGGAAGAGCGTGGAAACCCAGCATTGAAGATCTTAAAGATTTGCATCATCTTTGGTCCATCTCAATGTATCGTACAAGACTTGAGCCTAGCCTGATGTGAAGGAATTCTGAGAAGCGGTTGTGGTTCTTTTAGTTGACCGTGTGGGCCATGTTCACAGTGTTGGTTGTTTTGGAGGTGTTGCAGATTCTGTGTCTCGGTCGCTTCCTCTCAAGACGGAGCTGTATCGCATTTGCATTCTGCGGTGCCACTCACCTCGACATGAAACCCTGGCCAGCCAAGCACATTGAGAACAAAGCAGCCAAATCTCCTGTTTCGCCAAAGAAAGTCTTTGATAAATCATGATAAACCTGTGTATTATTGTAGACTNTGGCCAGCCAAGCACATTGAGAACAAAGCAGCCAAATCTCCTGTTTCGCCAAAGAAAGTCTTTGATAAATCATGATAAACCTGTGTATTATTGTAGACTGCCATTAATTCGTGCTGCTGGACAGCGCAAAGGATTCGCTGCCTCATGTCGGTGTCTGTGGATATTCCTGGACACGGTCACTTCGACATCCCATTGACTGCTTCGAGAACGGCTGCTGACATTATTTTGCTTCTACGTGAGCATCTGCCAGACTGTCCATGGCATGGGAACAAGGTGCTTTCAAGCGGGGTCTGCCAGCTACAGTGCGATGACATTGTGGAGGCAACCCACCACAGCAATTTGGTCTTGACAAACTACTCAGAGATCACCAACCAGGAGACAAANCGGGGTCTGCCAGCTACAGTGCGATGACATTGTGGAGGCAACCCACCACAGCAATTTGGTCTTGACAAACTACTCAGAGATCACCAACCAGGAGACAAACCTGCATCTTTGTTCCTTAAGCAAAAAGGCGCAAGGCAGATTATATACTGTAACACAAGATATCCGCAGTCCTCAGTAGCAAGTGGCAAATCATGATTCAGACACAACCACCAAGTACCAACAAATGTGGATCGGTTCAGTTTCACAGTTTTGGGATTCAGTGGTTTCAAAATGCTTTTGGAGACTGTGGCTTGTAGGCAGGAAAGGATCGGCCATTGTGACCATGCGCCTTACCGGTAGAAGCGAGACGGCATTTAGAAGTCCATCTTTTCTGAGATTTTGGACCAGCGAGTTCACCCTTTTGTGTGCAGCGTAATGCTTTTCAAATTCCACTCGCAATGTTCAGTGGTTGGGGACTCAGTTGCAGCACTCCCATTTCGCGCTGCATTTGTTGACAGACTCCGAAGGAGGCTTTCTGCATCGAAGATACTGCGGAGCGAGGGATCACTCGTGAGCAATTGGCAAAGATCGTTGATTTCATCTCCAAGATGGCTGGCAGATGGTGCGAAACATTCGGAGAACAGCTCGGGACAAGGCTGCAGTCTGAGACGTTTAATTTGTATCATGCGAATCACTGGATCATCAAACCAGCCACCGAAGCCTGGATTTGTTGATGATGGGACAACATTTCTCATTTGAGGAATCTACCGTTTTTCTTCTTCCTTTTAATGGCCACATTGTGCAGAATCCAAGGACGGCTATGCGAAAAAGGGCTGCAGCATGGTTGAGCTNCTACCGTTTTTCTTCTTCCTTTTAATGGCCACATTGTGCAGAATCCAAGGACGGCTATGCGAAAAAGGGCTGCAGCATGGTTGAGCTCATGACGATTCAGGTGCAGAGACCTCATTGGTTTGTATCACACGCTTGGATCGAGCCTTGGCTGACACGCAAACTTTCAAAGTTGTTGGGGACCGTGCTATTCCGTTTTCTGTCAGCCACAAGTCACTCTTTCCGCTAATAATTCACACTCCCCAAGAATCCTAGAAGCCTTGATTTAGTTTTGGATTTTTTGGACTTGTTCCTTTTGAGGCCCTAAACAGGATGATGCAAGAAAAAAAGAATGAACATCAAGCCTAACGGTAGATGAAAGTCAATCTATTGCCTTGAAGCATACTCAATCTTGTGTTGAACATATCTGTGAGGAGCCAGTATGCAAGTTTCTGGCCTGCTTGGAGCAACATGCCCTGGTGCGAGAACTGTCAAGCAGTACATCNTATCTGTGAGGAGCCAGTATGCAAGTTTCTGGCCTGCTTGGAGCAACATGCCCTGGTGCGAGAACTGTCAAGCAGTACATCCTATTGGGTGTGTGCTTATGCTAACAACCAACACTGCGTGGAAGAGGACATCAAAAGCAACCCACGCAGCACTTCATTCTACAGAGCTATGCAGATGTCTGAAGGAGTTCTCTTGGTGCTAGCATTCAGCTGCTTTGTGGCGAACCTGTAATGATCGAGTTGATGCGGCAGTTCAGGCTGCTGCCAAACCTGGGATTGCTTCTTTGAGTGCTTGGGCTCGNTCAGCTGCTTTGTGGCGAACCTGTAATGATCGAGTTGATGCGGCAGTTCAGGCTGCTGCCAAACCTGGGATTGCTTCTTTGAGTGCTTGGGCTCGAGAAGCCCAAGATGCCATTGCATGGAGTAGTTTTGCACTTGCAAGACAGAAACAAGCTTTGCTCGACTTGCGAAGGCATCTCGAGCCATCAGCTTCTGACTAGCTGACGTGTCGTGTTTCTTTGAAATCCTTTGCGCTTTGGCGCCCCGAAAGCTGCCTCCAGCCATTCACCCTGGTGAACCCAGGCTGTGGCAGCGTTACAAATGCCCAACAACAACAACAACTGGAACCCCTTTCGAGCGAATTTGGTGTTGCTTCGAGGAAGCCATTGCCCCAGCCTTAGAAATTCATAGAGGTGTGAGAAAGCATCATAGACCCAGAAAAATGCGACATGATGAAGATGATTTCTTTCCGTTTGTGAGTTCCGAATAGTTTCTACAAGCATTATAGCAACCTCAAACAACTTTACCATAAATTCGTCACAACTCCTTTGTCTGAAGGGGTGTGTGGAGTGTGTGTCCAAAACGATCTCATCTCAGGGTTGACAATTTCGATTGACGCAAAACAGCATGATCGCTTGATAATTTTGCATAATATACTGGGAAGAAAACGAGCAGCAACAACGCCAGGGTAGGTGCATAAAGGCAAACTATCTTTAGTATAATGGATTGATGCAGACACTGGTGTAAGCAATTCCAGCATTTTAAGCCTAAAGCGACTGAGGCGATTGAACATCGAGAGGGCAACTGGTCCAGGCGACGCTTGCTGCTTGATGTGGGCGCCACTGACGCACATGACAAAGCTACTGGGCACAGCAGTGGTCGTCTTGTGTGGAAATTCCTCTGCGTGGTTTGCTCGAAAGGTTGGACACCATCACCTTAACCTCATTTCTGCATCCTTTTGAACCCTTTCACATCAACTTCCTGTAAGTGTAAGCCTCTCTTTCCATACATCGTTAAAAAGAAGTGAGAAGTGATGTTTTGACCGTTCCAAACTTGTTGATCTCTGAGGCTCACGTGCTTACTGATGGACTTGCCGGAGCGGAAAGTCGAATGATTGGCATCATCGGGTTGCNATGTTTTGACCGTTCCAAACTTGTTGATCTCTGAGGCTCACGTGCTTACTGATGGACTTGCCGGAGCGGAAAGTCGAATGATTGGCATCATCGGGTTGCACCACAAAGCAGCTCGTGAGCGTCACTTTCCTCTATGCCTTTTGGAAAAGGGCTTGAAGGTGAACATCGAAGAAACTTGGTGTGGGCTTGCAAGATGCCTCCCTGTTTTGATGTTGTTTGTAGAACCAAATACAGCTGACGGATCCATTGAATGGACCANTGAACATCGAAGAAACTTGGTGTGGGCTTGCAAGATGCCTCCCTGTTTTGATGTTGTTTGTAGAACCAAATACAGCTGACGGATCCATTGAATGGACCAGATCCATGGTCATTGTTCCATGATGGTATCAATTGAATGGTACGAGTAACGTGTATATATATATATACATAATATATACATGTATGCATATATACGCGTGCATAAATCATACGTATTTCACAGCATCACAAGGCTCATTCTATATAAGTTCTCTCTCTTTCCCACAGGTGGGCCATCATAAATGTGAATGTTGGACAGCCTAAGGAAGCTCATGCCACGGAGAACATCGACAAAGTACGGATTCTGAACAGCATTGCCCTTTCTCGTCTGGGAACTTGCGACTTTGAGCTTTTGCAGTCGNCATGCCACGGAGAACATCGACAAAGTACGGATTCTGAACAGCATTGCCCTTTCTCGTCTGGGAACTTGCGACTTTGAGCTTTTGCAGTCGTACCCCACTCGAGATCCCAATTTCAAGCGAGTAGATGAAGCTCTTGCTTCGCATTTTGCCTTGTCCAGCTGGTACGGATTTGTCCTTCAAGGAAGATGCACTGAACTCCTGGCAAGAGCGGTAAAGGCAGATGTTGGTAGAAAGATAGTGCAGCTTTCACTGACTGGGTGCCAGAATTTCTCTGACCATGAGCTTGACGTGCTGGTCCAAAGCCTTCCTGCAGAGTTGCGCGTTCTGCGATTGGATCTGGGATTCTCGGGTCTTGAGACTCTGGATATGTTTGCATCTTCGGTGCAGTGTTTGAAATCTTTGGTCCAGTTGAAGTTGCGCTTCACAGGTTCCTCGAACTTCAGGACTGCGGCAGGGCTTGGAGTTGCCGTGAGAGAGATGGAGAACCTCATGTACCTGGAGCTATGGTGCGCTGAGTTGTGAAATTCCAGTCACATTTTTTCTTCAACCAGAAAAACAATGTTTTTCAGCATCTTTGCTGCGCTCTCTTTTTGTTATGTTTCCATGGAAATGATTGTGTTTTTTGATTTTCCTCAGCTGCCACGGTCCAGTGACTGCAGGTTCATGAACTTGCCATGTTTGGAAGATTTCGGATGCTTCAGTTCTGCTTTGCAGTCTTCGCGAAACCTGGAGAGCTTAGTTATTGATCTTAGTGGATGTGGCCAGGTGTCAATCGACGCGAGGATGGAACTCCACCAATCCATCAAGTCACTGAAATGGTTTAGAGGCAGCTTAGACGCTTGGGTGAACATTGAAGGTTTACCAAATCGAAGCTGGNAGGATGGAACTCCACCAATCCATCAAGTCACTGAAATGGTTTAGAGGCAGCTTAGACGCTTGGGTGAACATTGAAGGTTTACCAAATCGAAGCTGGTTCACTCGATTTGTTCATGCTGACTTTGGCGGTGTTATCAAGGCGCGTTGCACCCGGAGTTTCCGTTTCATCTGGCAACGGATGCGACAACTCAGCGCCCGCCAGCTGCCACATGTCAGCTCAGTGTACTTTGAGCCAACCAGGTTTGGCAGGTCCAGCGCCACAAGCAGTGATGAATCAGCTGGAGAAGATGCAGAGATAGAGACTCCGAGCACTCAACAGGAGGTGTTTGATGAAAACAATCCGTTCCCATGTGCCCATCCTTTGTGTAATTCTTTTCATTCTTCTGAGAGCGGGTATTGTGAAAGGCACCGCTGGGTGGGCCTTGGCAAAAGGATTTGCGTTGCGGTAAATGGTTGGCGCCAGAATGTGGAGCTTGGTGTGCTTGTTCTTGCACAGGCAGTGGTAGAGGTAGAGAGCCGATTTTTGTTGGTTCTACTGGTTCTCAGCCTGTTGCCTGTTGCAAGTTATAGCTTTTCTCAGTCGACAGGAGTTTCTGGCATGTTGTTTTTCTTGATTGTTGTCTCAACTGCCATTGTCAGCATTGTCTACACCACAGCTCGGCTCAACCGAATGCAAGCGCTCTCAAAGAAGCTTGAGGTTGAATCAGAAGCTTTGTATGCAAAGAATTTGCAGAATGACATGTCCAGGCTTTTTGGTGATTGGGGCAGAGATGATATAGCCCAGCCTCACGTCACAAGCTTGAAAGAACATTTCGTCGAAGCAAAAACACATCTTGAGGACTTTGACAAGAATCTGTGCCTCCCACTGCGAGAGTTCTTGGAGGAGCAGCCTGGTTCCATATCACGGCAAGATATGCGGCCCGTACTGNGCCCGTACTGATGACACTGCCAATGGCACAAGAGGCTGTCGTGCGAGAAGGTGAGGCCAGTCGAATCTTAGATCTCCTGTATTGCGATGTACTCTTCGATGATTGGGAGAAAATGCTCAGTGCTTGGTGCTTTCTGGAAACCAGAGTCGAGCATGCTGAGTTGAGAGAAATCGAGATTGTCCGTACCCGCGATTCTTTTGCTTCAGCTCAAGCTGGTGTCAGATGTGCCGAGATGGTTGTCAAGATCAACCAGTATTTTGCCACGATCCGTTTGTTTGAAGCCTCTTTGACAAAGCTGGAAAGTCAAGTGGATGATGTGCACCATTTGGCAGAACGGGCGGGACTTGTGATGGGCAGTTTGCAAGTAGATCCTTTGCTTATGTCTGGGCGACAAGCACGGCAATCACGGCTGGTGGTCGTTGTTGTTGCTTTGCTTCGGATCAGCTCATTACTTGCGGCAACGTACCTTGGGGGGCAATACTTTGTGCGGTACAGTCCACCTTTCATACGTTCAAACCTTCCGCAACGAATCCGAGATGCCTTTGCTCTCAAGCAGACAGTTGAGCCCAGTGATGGGAGAGTGCCGGAGGTTGCCACTTCTGAGTCTGGAGGATGGTTTGAGGACAGCCTTTTGCGGCTGTTGCCTTCCATTTTTTTCTCGTTGCCATACCTGGCCTTGATGATTGTTCTCCTGAGCGACTTGCGCCGGTGTGGTTCATCTAATATCAGATTGAAACTGCTGAGACTCACCCAGCTGCTCTACGAGGAGTATTTTGGCATTGAAGGCAAGCTCTACGACTCGAAAGTTGCAATGCTGCAGGTATTCACAGTGATGCTACAGGCCTTTGGAAAGCTCCAAATCATGGGTGGCCTTGTATCCTTTGCATTCCATTCAGCTCCGAAGCATTCAGGTGCATTTGAAAGATGTTTTTGGGCCTTTGTGGGTTTCCTTTGTCTGAACAGCATCTATCCAACCATTTTGTTGGCCTTCCCCTCCGTGAAGTGGGTGCGCCGGGGTGCTGCAATGATGGATGCGGTTCTGGATATTGCTTACACCAGCACGTACCTCATCATCACCTTGCTGGCCATCTATGAGTTACAGCTGGACCAATCCACTTTGGGAAATTTCGGGGATGAGGCTTCGCTGAACTTCCAAGCAGAGTTGGACCCGGCATTTGCATTCCCCTCTGACTTTTTGGGTTTCTTTGCTGTCTACTATTCACTTGCACATGTTTGCACCGTTTGCCGTGCCTTGGAGCGCACCGATCGATTAACGTACTGGAAGAAGCTGCAAAGCTTACCGAGCTCTGCTTCCCGGTCACTGCTGCGCCCATCGAGATTTTCTCGCTCGAAGCGATGCAGAATTTGTTGCAAAGAATTGCATGTATGGTGTCTTGAACCCGTTTGTGGAGAGTTTGTTTTTCAAGCTTCATTTTTTCCGCAAGTTCCAGCCTTCCCTGCGGGTTCCAGAGGTTCCTAACTTGCACGATTTCAGGTTCCAAGGTTTCAGAAGTGCAGCTGTTTTGGATTTCGGTTTATTTTCCATTCCAAGAGTATTGCAAAACAAAAATTCACCCAGCTTTGCAACGCAGCAGCAGTAAGAGTTTCAGGCTTCCAGTCCGGGCTGTGCTATAGTGACCCTCCGGGGCTGTGATGGATTTGTCCTGTTTGCTTTTCTGTTTTTGGAACCAACCGCTGCTTAGGTATTCGATCTGGTATTCGCCCTGTTTGCTGGGCACAATCCTGAACTTGTTGCTTTATACGCACTTCTACCCGATTCACGCGGCTGATTTCAAATGTTTTCCGTGCCGCTGTGAGCCGAAAGACAACGGGACAAAGCACCTTGCAAGTTGCAGCCTTGTAGGCGTTCTTCGCCTCAAAGATATGAGTTTGAGCTATCAGGGCATCACAAGTATTGCAGAGGATGCCTTTGCTTCTTCAAGAAGCTTGCAACGGTTGTCGCTCTCTGGCAATCGCTTGTATGTTATACCTGAGAACATTACAATTATGGCAGGGGATGCCTTGCTTTCTGGTCCTTTTAATCGATTGTCAGTTTTGCCTAAGAAGCTGTTCGCTCCTTTGGACTGCCTGCAACTGCTGGACTTGGGCCGCTTGGGTTTGCAGCACTTGGAGTCTGACACATTTATTGGCTTGTCGAACTTGAGAATCTTGTCCCTCAGCGAAAACCGCTTGAAGGTGTTGCCAGAAGGCTTACTTCGCCCCATGCCAGCCCTGGAGCAATTGTTGCTGGGGGGCAAAACTAATGAGAAGGGCGCTAGCATCGTTCTTGGAAACAAGCTGAGCTTACTTCCGCAAGAGATTTTGCGGCACAGTCCACAATTACAAGTTCTTGATCTGAGCGAAAACCAATTGAACTCACTGCCAAAAGATATTTTTGATAAAACTCCCTTGCTGCGGATGCTTGACCTTGGTTCAAACAATCTGACAGAATTGTCAGGTCAAATCTTCTCAGGGCTCAGCAACCTCGAGAAGCTCGAGATAAACTCCAACAAGCTCCACGCATTGCCTGCTGAAGTCTTCTCAGGGCTCAGCAACCTTGAGAAGCTCAAGTTAAACTCCAACAAGCTCCGCGCATTGCCTGCTGAAGTCTTCTCAGGGCTCAGCAACTTGCAGGAGCTCGACCTTAGTGTCAACTTGCTCAGCAACTTGCCTCCTAAAGTCTTCGCAGGGCTTGGCAACTTGAAGCGGCTAGACCTGTTTTGGAACAAACTCAGAGAGTTGCCTGCTGAAGTCTTTGCAGGGCTTAGAAACTTGCAACGTCTCGACCTGCGTTACAACGGACTCAGAGAGTTGCCTTCTGAAGTTTTTGCTGGGCTCAGCAAGCTGGAGGTGCTCGACCTGTTTCTCAACAGACTGAACGAGTTGCCTGCTGAAGTCTGGGGCAATCTGTTTACGGAGCTCAGCAACCTGCAGGGGCTCAGCCTTGGGTGGAACAAACTCAGCGAGTTGCCCACTGAAATTTGGGCCAACCTGTTTGCAGAGCTCAGGAACTTGTGGTGGCTTGACTTGAGCGGAAACGATCTCGGCGAGTTGCCTGCTGAAGTTTGTGGCAATCTGTTTACAGGGCTCTCCAGCTTGCAGGTGCTTAAGCTGAGTAGCAACGAACTCAATGAATTGCCTGCTGCAGTCTGGGCCAATATGCTTTCCGGGCTTCACAAGTTACAGGAGCTTGATCTCTCATTTAACAACCTCAAGGAGTTGCCCGCAATTTGTTCAATTGTAAAGTGCATCAACTACTGAGATACCCAGCAGGTACCAATGAAGGATGCCTTGTTTGTTACGAAAAAATAGGAGGGACGCTGCCGCATCGAGACTTGTGTTCACGGAACACGTGATGAGGCCAGGATCTCCTCAGGGAGTAGATCACATACAGAGTCAAGCGACGACCCTTTTTAGTATAGTTTCATGATGTTTAAACTCCTTGTGACTCACAGGTTCTGATTCTTGTGATTTTTTATTATATCTTATGTATCTTTATGTATATATATATATAATCTATATATGCATATATATATACATATAATCTATATATGTATATATTATATATATATGATCTATCTATCAATATATATATATATATATTATATACATATACAATATCTATATGTGTATAATATCATATCTATGTTATCTATATACCTCTATCTCTATCCTTTGGAATTTTGGGAGCACACGCTTTTTGGGTGACCCCTCGGTCCTCCCCGGCCCCAGTGGCGGTCCGGTGCACATGGTATGGTCCAGTGAGGTGAAAGCGACCCGGAATCCATAGGAAAACCATAGGAAAACCATAGGAAAATGGTGATGTAAACAAGAAACATGGGATTTTTGATGGGATTTGAGGTTCATACTACTAGGGATCACGAGCGCCGTAAAATGGGGTGACTTGCTGCCGTCTTTGGCTGGTATTTCAGGCCAGAACTGCATCGCTTTGAACCCAAATTCACAGATTTGATATGATTTCATCGGGGTGGCCCCCCTATGGTTTCCTGTAAGTTTTCCCAGCATCCATGGGGACCAAGTCATCCATCGTTCAAGCTATGAGTTTCCATGTATTGAAGTTTGTTTGAACATCATTCCATCGAATTGAAACGAAGATCATTTGCCCCATGATTTCATAGGGTATCCCATCTTTTGACAAACCCATACATCCACGCCAGCTTTGGGTACCAGGGTGACCCATACCCAACTTTCCCCAAACTATATAAGTAATTTTCAACCAAGATGGACTTTGAGACATCCATATAGCCCTTGACCAATGCCAAGCAACTGTTGGCGCAGGTTGGATGATGTGGGACGCAGGGGCTTTGCGGCCCTCGTCCTTTGGGTGAAGTCGCATGGTTTCTGAATGGACAAAATCGGTGTTTGGAACTGGGATGAACGGCTTACATCGTGATGTTGGTCTCGTCCTCTCTCAACGTAAAGGATGACATTTGCTGAAAAGATATTGCAGCAATAAAGTCTGAGTTCTGTGCGCTGCTCTGGCTCCATAGGTTTCATGGTGATTTCCAAGGAAACAACATGTCCAAATATGAATTGAGTAGGGACCCCAAGAGATAGAAAAATTATTCACAGTAAATCACCACAAGAGCAGAGAAACAATTTTCCCTTTCAGAAACCCTAGATCCATTTTTTTGGGAACCCTAGATCCAGCAGTGCCAAATCAGCAGTGCGAAAGCTCGATCTGCTGAATTCCTTTGGGCACTTCATTCCTGCGAGGTCCTGTCTTTTCAGACAACATCTCCTAGTAGTTTTCCTTCAAAAAGGGGACCCAAAAAATTGAAGAGTAACATCTCAATCCAAAGTAGTGGTAATTTTTAACCATTCCTGTTTTTTTTGGTGGGGTTCCTACAATGTAACTTGTAAAGGGCTCGTTCCAAGCTGTGCTATATGTCTGAGTCCCCGCGCAACATCTGCCACTGCAGATGCCCAAGAATTCAAAGATTGCATGGCGTTCCTTCCCTGATGCGTCCGCAGCTGCGCCAGCAGAGGCTGGGACATCAGTGCCTGGTTTATTCCCCGGGGGTTCCCACGGTTCAGTCATGGCCCGAAATACAAGTTATGGATGCCAGTCACCCCATTTATGGTCGGTTGTAACCCCATTTCTACTCACAAAAATCACTAGTTTCTAGAGCTTTCAGTTAATATCCCATTCAACCTCCACTTATCCCATGAATATCCCATTCACATCTCAGTATCTATAGTTATTCTCTTGTCAAAAATGCTTGGTTTTGGTGATTTCAACTACATTTTTCTGGGTGCATTCACCATTTTCCCATGGTTTCCCTATGGTTTTCCCATGGTTTGGGTCCAGGATCCCAGCTGCGACGCTCCCACAGCGCTGCCTTCCAATGGCTCCAGCGTGGCGCTGGATGCGGCGCTGGCGGGGCTGGGCGTGGGGCGGAAGCTGTGCCGACAGCTGAGGGCGGAGCTGAAGTTGGAGGAAGATGCTTGGAACGAGCGACAGAATATGGGGATCTTATGGGAATTTTATGGGATTTCATCAATAATTGGATATACTTGGAATACTTGGTGATCAATTGGAATATACAATGGGAATACAATGGGAAAGTATCATCAAGAATGGGAATATAAGGAAGAGGCATGGGAATATGGCAAGCATGATAGTACAACTAATGATTTGATGGAAATATGATGAAAATAACTAACATTAAGCATCAAAGAATGGGTGGTTCATGGTGATTTGATGATTTGATGGGATGGATTTTACCAGCAAAAATGGTATATAATGGAGGGTTGAACCAAATCATATATTAATGATATGGTGATTAAAGGGAATATCGAGTGGGAAAATAGTTTCAAGAATGGGATATAATGGGGCTTTGATGGGAAACTATGGAATTTGATGGGAATATGTGATGGTGATTTAATGATTAATGGGAAAGAGGAATAATAGAAGATGTGGATTTAACCAGCCAAAATGAGATTTTGTTGAACTTCAATGGATATTCTAGTGGGATACATATGATTTAACCATCAAGAATGTTACACAGATCGAACTGAATATGGGGAGTTTACGTGTTCTTTTTTAATGGAGAAATGGATATAGAATTAGGAAATCAATACATCATAATAATGGATATATATATATATATATACATACTGTATATAATACACACACATAGTATGGAAGAAAATCGAGTTCACCAGCTAATTCTGCGGATTCAGCCAGACACAGTGAGATTCGACCAACCATCTTGTGGGGATTTAATGGATTTTTGATAGGAATTTGATGGATTTATCCATCAATGGGATAGAATCTATGAGGATTCAACCAAAAAGGTGGGATTAAACCAACCATTGGATGAGGGATTTACTAGAACAACAATGGTTATTGCCGATTTTCTGGTGGTACAATGATGATAGAATGAGGATACAATGAAGATTTCTGGTGATTTATGGGGACATGCTGATCTAGCCAGCAAATTATAAGGATCTAAATGGAATGGACTCCAAGCTACCATCCCCACCTGGATCTGTCAAGGTAACTTTGGGTGATTGAACTAACCAAGTGGTTTGGGGTTAAGCAACCATACTGGGAATATCACCAACCACTTGTCCATTTTTCACGGAGGTTTTTCATCAAAGATGGAGATTTCACCCGGGGCTTGTCGCGCATATGTTTCAGGTTGTGTCACCGGTCCAAAGTTCTGGGGACAAAACAAATCGCCTTTGATAGGGTCAAAAATCTCTGTCTGTACCCAAAATCACTGATTCTATATCCACAAATGTGCATCCTGTGTCTTGTCACCATGGTTTGTCTACCCAAATAGTCTCGGACAAACCCCAACAACAGATATGACCACCCCACCATTGATAGATCACATGGCAAACGGGAAACCCCAATAAAATCCACGTCTTGTTCTGGAAGGTAGCAATTTTTGTTGGTCATTTCCACCATTTATTGAGCACAGTCGGGTCTGTCCCTGTGGCGGTGATCGCGTGAAGCGACACAACCAGCTGCGCAATCTCCTTGCTGCCCGCTGCAAGTCGGCTGGTTTGCTGCCTGAGATCGAGAAGGCCAACCTGCTCCCTCCGCGTCCAGAGCTGGCAGGTGGGNCGCCGGCCTGCAGATGTCTGGGTGCCACAATGGAATTTGCATGGGCCGGCCGCCTTCGACCTTGCAGTCACCTCTGGCATGAGGCAGGGGCACTTAGCCCCTACGGCTGCTGATGGGGGCCGGGCTACGCTCGATTACGAGGTCCGCAAATGCCAGCATCAAAACACTTTTCAGACTTGCAGGCTCCAGTTCCTCCCGCTTGTGGTGGAGGGCTGCGGTGCCGGTTGGGGTCCGACGGCCACTAAGACCTGGCACCAGTTATCGGACGCCCTTGCGGCTCGCAGTGGCGAAGGCAGCTCAGTAGAGCAGCAGCGGCTGCTGCAGGCTTTGGCCATTGTCCTCCAACGGGAGAATGCTCGCGCAGTGTTGCGCNGCGGCTCGCAGTGGCGAAGGCAGCTCAGTAGAGCAGCAGCGGCTGCTGCAGGCTTTGGCCATTGTCCTCCAACGGGAGAATGCTCGCGCAGTGTTGCGCCGCCTGGAATCATAGTGCTGTCATAGCTTGTTGACCAATCTTGAGCCATCCAGGTTGATTCTTTGATTGCGCTAGCCAGCTGTCACGGGGTCTGAGTGCTTTGCCTGTGATTTCAGTCCACCATCCAGACAGGGAGAACTGCAAGGAAGTTTTTGGATTCCTATTTGGTTGACTCTCACGAAGTGAAGCACGATTCCTTTGCTTCTTTCGCAGTGGGTCAGCCTGCTCAAAGCGATCTGCCCTGTGTTTTGCCGATTGTCATGATTTGTCCATCCTTTCACTGCCTTTCTCACCTTGAGATGTGCAGGGTCTCACACGAGAAGCATCAAGTTATATGCAAACCATTTATTGATGGTAACGTCAACTCTTGACAATAGTTATGTATCAGATGCCCATGGAAGATGCTATTCTGATGGGTAAATCCAACTTTTCAAAAAAATCAGAAAGATCAACTATCAATCTCGATTTTTGCTCGTCAAATCCCATCATCTCCCCATGCTTGATGACTTAGTTCCTATTATATCCATTTTTTGGATGCTTCAATTCCTGTTATATCCCAATTTTTGATGCTTAAATTCCTATCATCATATCCCCATATTCGGTGGTTCAATCAATCCCCGCTAATATAACCTATTCCATCTACCCTCTGGTTATGACTAACAGTTCGCCATGGAATAGCTGGCGAAAAAATTGGATGATTTTCCCAGCGAACGAACTCTCCATTTAGTTCAGGGATTTTCCATGGCTATGTTAGTCATAACCAGAGGGTACCACTTAATTAATAAACCGTGGTTTATTAATCCGGAGTTGACATTACATAACTGTAGATATTTGATATTAACTATTAGACATACTATATCAATAGATAACTATCCCCAAGCCGTCCTTTCCTCCCTGCAGTTCCAGGCACCCTATTGTGTAATCTCCCATGAACCGCCTCAAGACGGCATCTTGACCAAGGACAGCTTCGGGTGTCTCCTGCGCTACTTCCGTCGCGACCAGCGACGGGTGGAGTCAGCTGTGAGTCGGCTCTTGCCCAAGGTCAGTGAGCAGGCCGGGGTGGAAATTCCCTAATTTTGCCATGTTTTTTTTTTTACCAGGAAAAAGGGGGAAAGATATGGAAAAACTGTGGGAAAATGGTGAACCTACAGGGATTTTAAGGTACCAGTGAAGAGAAGATCACGAGAAAAATTGGAGCTATTCAGATATAATGGCAATAGTGGGATATAACTAACCAATGATATTTTAAATTAGAGGATAATTTAAGGGAACAAGGTGATATGACCAGCGATTTCATGGGGATGTGAAGGGGATCAATTTGATGGGATATACAACCAACAATATGATATTTGGGTGTGTCTGAAAATGGGGTAACACATCAATGGATGACAATTTTTGGAGGGAAAACTATTGATTCACCATCAAGTCTTAATTATTTTCAGGCAAACCTATTTTTTTTACCAGGAAACATGGGGAACAATAGAGCAGTGTAAAGGTTGTATGAAGAGAATTGGATCTTATCCTGCACAAATTATAGCAGCAAGCAATGGCAGGTTACCAGGAAAATATGAAAGAAATCAGGGATATATTTTGAGCCAAGGAGCTATGGGCCAATGGGTATCCAGATTCCCCATGAGTCATGGGCAGCCATTTGGAGATACGAATGAGTTTCCCGACCACATGTTAGATACTCAGCAACCATACGTGAAAGTTGTACAGTGATTCTCCCAGAACACCCATCTTTGAGGGCCCATTTAATGTGTGTCGCTGTCAGTGGGTGGTTCATAGCCCTTGTGATCAGCAAGTACCCGCTTTTGGGGTTATCTCAGTTTATAATTCAGTTTTAGCCACACCTACAATTTGACATACAAATCCAAGAGTGGGGGGAAGTGGTCAATTTGACCACGTACCAACGCTGCGAACGTGGGTCCTTGGCTCGGGCTGGCGTTTTACGCAGCTATAGTCGTGATTTATGGTGAGTTTTGTGCAGAAGGAGTCATAATCACCACTAAATTTAGAAGACAACATTTTAGGTGGAGTTGCCACATTCTATGTTTGAGGCATCCATGTCAACTTGGGGTCAAGAAAAAGTCAGCCAACGCGTTCGAACTTCAGGTGATTTGTTTGTTGGAAGTCGAGAGCTTTGAAGCTTCCCCGTCACCCACTGCTCGAGGCACTGGGAACATGGACTCCGGACGAGTTGCCATGTGGGTATGACAGCCATCTCCATAATATACCATGTATGCATAAATCTATCCAGGTATGTATGTATATATCTATCTACACAAAATGCACATATACAATTTGCAGATGTAAATACACATGTTTTATACAAATGCACATATATATATATATACACATATACATACACTGTATATGTATATATATATATATCTACATCTAGAAATGCAAGTAAACTGCAAATAAAGGCCCCTGAACACACATTCTTTCCACTATGTACATATATAGATAGAATACATATATATATAACTATATAATAATAATAACAATTATAATAATAATAATTAATAATAATAAACATAATAATGATAATAATAATAATAATAATAATAATAATAATAATATATATATATATATATACATATGTGTCTATACCGTGCAGGACCACACCTAGGGTCGCTTCCGCTGGAGGTGAGATCCCGGTGGATTTTGTGGCACCGGTGGCGATTGCCGCCGGCAACGAGTTTGAGGAGGCCAGCTGCGCCAATTATTGTCTTTCCATATGTTTCATGGCATCACCCGAAACAAAACCCCCATGTTTTTGTTATCTATTTTCATCTTTACTGATATTCATGTATGTATATATATATAATGTATATGTATTACATATACATATTTGTCCAATTTCTTTGTGTATATATTTATAATCATAATGTATCTTTTTGTGGATGTACAGTGATTTTCACTTGTGTATTAATGGTTTTTTGTTTCTAGTCAGATTTAGATTTACATGTCTACTATATTTATACACAGTATGTATATATATATATATGCTCTTGTTCGTGCCAAAATTATCCGAAGATTGGTGCATGAACCAATATCTGGCTTTTGTGGACCAATATTTCGCTGGCACAAACCAGCTCCACATTTGCGTGGATGAATGTGTTCCTATGAGGACTATACACATGATACATACGCATATGTATCTATGTATATGTAACATGGCATAGAATCTAGAGTCACACTGGTGCACTATGCTTTGAACAGGGCTTTCTTTGTGCGAAATGACATTGTTTCATTTTTTTGCGTGGGCCAATGACATTTGGTAGCACCCTCCCTCCCAGATGGAGTGCCTTTTGTGTTTGACTGCAAGGGAGTGTAGTGTACTATATTTTTTAAATTGGTATATCCATGTGCACAATATATATATATATATAAAGAGAAAAAACATATTATACAAACACATGTATGTACATATGCTACATGTTCACATTTGTTACGATAGATCTACCTGACTCAAAGCTCCTAGCACGGACGACATCCTGAGCCGAGAATCGGTGATCGGACGCTGCCGAGGTGTGGAAGGCTCTGCCCAAGATGTTGCCTGGAGAAAATTCTGAGCGTCAGGTGGGGCCAGCTGTTTTTGGGTGTCCAAGAATTCTGGGGTTTTGATGGGGATATGGGAAAAAATATCGTGCTTTAGCCATGAAGAAATTGGAAACATGGTGATTTAAGTATGAACAACGGGGGAGATATGGTGGATTTATGCTGATGATTTATAGGAGAATGGTAATTTTTGACCAGCAGTAGTTGGGAGATGAAGGGGATACTTTATTTAACATAGCCATTGAAAATGGCTAATTTTGGATGATTTTCCCATTAAAACCTCCATTTATAGGGGATTTTCCATGGCTATGTTAAATAACCAGAGGGTATCTAGTGGGTGTGTCTAAAAATGGGCTATTCCCCAAGTAGCCATCTGGTGGGAACATGACGATAAACCATCAGCCTTAAATCATTGAAATTTCTACCGTCAAATGAGGGGGATTCGGTCCAAGTACCACGGACCACAGATCCGGCTGGACTCAAGGACTTGACCCTCCACCAGCAACAATTCGATGATTTTCCCAGCCATAAACCTCCATTTAGTTGCGGCATTTCCCATTGCCACACTTGATTGCCGGAGGGCAGGTGTCCAAATTGGTAGTACCCATTTCATTGTTCATGACCTTAGTTCAGTCGAAATGTCCAGTCTAATCCATCAAATTGGCGAAAACCCCCATGAATGCGCTGCCAGTTCAGCTCATTGCCCCGCATGCCATTTTGTCGCTTCAAACATTTTCATTGTCTCAATTTTGCAAAATAACAGGTAGTGAGTTTAACAATTCTTGCCTGAAAAAGGCAACATGTCAGCATTTTTCTCTATGTTGTCTAGTTAAAACTACTACTTGTCACCATATTTCTCCATGAAGCATGATAGCTCTTCACCAAGTTCCTCCTGTATTCCATCCAAGAGGGTCAAATTTCACAATTTGTCCAAATGCTTTTAGTAGAAAGTGTTCACATTCACAATTTTCCACATTTTTCCTTTGTCTCTCACCGTTCTTCCCTGCTTGCATGTGCATCCCACTTAGGATCCCTGGTTTATAATCCATGTACAAGCCATATTTCATCCCATAAATGGGGATCTTCCATTAATCTAGCTGGTCTTTGTTCACCCATTTAGCTATCATTCAATCACCATTTTTGATGCTTAAATCGCCATTTTCCTATGGGTTTCCTATGGTTTTTCCCATGGTTTCCACTAAAAAAACACCGTTTTCCACGTCTTCCACGCCAGGGCCACGAGGAGCGCGGCCGCGCGCTGCGGCGGCGCCTGAAGGCCACGCTGACGGAGGAGGCACAGCAGCAGCTGAAGGCCGCGCTGGCGCAGCTCAGAGACGAAGGTGGGATGATTGGTTGGTTATTGGCTGGGGATTGCAATAGATACATAGTATATAGTATTATATATATATATATACACATGTGGTTGTTATAGTTGACAAAGTTGATGATATATTTAAAAAAATATAGTTTTTACAGACAGTTTGATTAATAGAGTTGAATAACAGTCATTGTAGTCATGATGTTGTTATTATAGTTCACGTTTTTTTTGGCGGTGGAGATATACTCATTAATATGCTAGATATAGATAAAAGACGAGTTATCTGGGATATTCGGATTACTTAGATGTTGCCAGAATCAGCGAGTCGTGGTTGGTAGGCAGGTTAGTTCACCTCTTGAAAAACTGGGATGTAGGAAGGGATATACCAAAGTTACTAACCCTTAGCTAATGGATATCTTACTTAAAACTGACGGATTATTGATGCGAAAATTGCTGTCTTCACTATTTCGAAGGAAATCCACCATTTCCATTTCCTTAAAGGCACATGTATATCCCCCATAATGCAAATATGTAAATTCATAGTTTGTAACACTTCCCCAATAGTCGACTGCATATGGGGGTGGTTTTGGGGGTCTAAACAGCTTCTGAGAAGGTATTTGGAGCATTCGGGATTTACAATCCATTAGTTGTAAGTACCAAAAGCCCAAAAATATCAGATTTGTTGCACAATTATCCATTAGTAGCAAACAAATCCACGAGCTATTCGATATGTGGGTTGTTTATTTTACTACAGATACTATTTGATCTAGTGACTAATATATCTAACATCTATAGATTGATACTATCTATTGGATATATGGTAGTTCGGGTTATAGATATTCATAGATATTCATAGGTATTCATAGATATTCATAGATATTCATAGATATTCATAGATATTAGTAACAATTGATATACTAGTAACTATTGATATACCAGTATATAGTTATCAGTAACACTTGATAGATATTTGATATTAACTATTAGACATACTATATCAATAGATAACTATCCCCAAGCCGTCCTTTCCTGCCAGGTCTTTCTGGAGCGGATGACTATCTGACGGCGGTCTGGGAGCAGTTGCAGGTTTTGGAGCACGACATCCGGGTGGATCTTATGGTGGAAATCATCATGTCACAAGTACCTTGGAGATGATGCATGGATGCTTGGGAAAAACCATAGAAAACAGGGGTTTCACATGGATTAGCCTCTGGTAAACTGGTAAACTCACAGTTTTCTATTGAACATTGCCATAGAAATCGTTGATTTTCCCATGAAACATGTGGATTTCCCACAGCTATGTTAGTTTACCAGAGGGTAACATGGAACTATTCCCAATGGAGATGTTATTACTGGATGTTGGGAAACAAGTACCTTGCAGATGATGAATGGATGTTGGACAAGACATAGGAAAGATGCGGGACCATTCAAACTTGGGATTTTATCATGAACAATTGGAAATGATCTTGGATCTTGGGAAAGATGGGGGTTGAACTTAGGTGTATATATAAGACAGGATGGGAATCTTGGCTCAGTTGTAGGAAAAGTCAGTTCTTTGTTTTTCGGCACATGGAAGATGTTCAGCGTGTTGAGACGTTTTTCTGAATCTGATGGGAAACTCTTTTTTTCGGTCTTATGTCCAAGTGAGCAACGTTGCATCTCTTCTTGAAGAGATCAATCGTCTATGTAAATATTATATATATATACACCTATGGTATACAGGTGTGTTGTACACACATATATATATATATACATACATATTATATATATATATCTATACAGATATACATAAATAGAAATAGATGTGTATCTATGTACCTAAAATACATATAGTGTACATTGTTCGTTTCCCAAAGCCCCAAGGCCCAAGAGCTCCAACGTGCCCTGCGCGGTGCAGTGGAGCGGAAACTGTCGACACCACCAACGCCGTCGGCGGCGTCGAAGAAACCGCGACCACGCGGGAGGGGTGAGATCCTCGTTCTGCCGGAGGTGGGAAAAAGCTGGATTTGTCCATTTTTTGTGGGGTGACACCCGTGTATCATGATGTACTGTCTTTATTTGTTCACTTCTATTTATGAACATTTACTCTATGGGTATGGCAAATGTCTCAAAATCATAAAACTGAAATTTATGCAGCATTTATGCATGTATACGTTTATCTGTTCGCATGATTCGCATGGGGTACCAGTGGACCTGCTGCAGTTCCACGCTCTCATCAGTGGTTGATAGTGAGAAGATAACCATGATTATCAATAGGTTGAACGGTCAAACCTTAGTCTTTTTATTATTTGTTTATTTGTTTGTTTGTTTGCCCCTCAATCCCTAGGATCCATATCAATACAAGCATTCAACAAGATATTAGCTACTTCTACATTTCAGATTTCAAGCAATGGACGAATCGTGTAAAGTCCTGTTACAGGCCTATTTAATCATATCATTCCATATATACATAAATAATCATAAATATCACTTTGTCCCTAATTTGTATACTCTACCCTCCAAAATTATGCAAACATCTCCAGGTCTATGGGTGTCCCATCATCCCACTGACAGATAGATTAATTGATAGACGTATCTATAGGTATAAATCAATGATATGTACTTGATATGTATATATATATATATATGTGGCAGGGACCTTTAGGGTCTATTTCGTCCATTTTCCTCAATCCAGTGATGAGCATCAGCACTTGGAGAGCTACTATAGGNTACTATAGGCCTAGTAGTAGCTATACTAGCTATAGCAGCTATAGTAGCTAAAAGATTTTGAATACTAAAAGGATTTAGATTTAGATTTAACTTTAAAAAAAAAAATTAGAATTAGATTTAGATATAAACTCAGATTTAAGTTAAATTTAGAATTTGAATTTAGATTTGATTTTAGATTTAGATTTAAATTTAGATTTAGATTTAATTTTTTGTGTAAATTTAG
>BGPT01000272.1:470650-508156 GCA_003297045.1 Symbiodinium sp. clade C Y103 | reverse complement strand
TTAATTAGTTTAATTTAAGTAATCGAATTAATCTACAAAACAGAGAAAAGGAAAGCAACAAAATAGTACCTAAAGGTCTCTCGATCATATATATATATAGTATAGGCATATCATAATTGTTTTGATCGTATATATCTACACTAGTTGATACATTTACATATATGCATCCATCCATCCATCTATCGATCTATCCTATCCTATCCTGTCCTATCCTATCCTATCCTATTGTATCCTATCCTATCCTATTGTATCCTATCCTATCCTATTGTATCCTATCCTATTGTATCCTATCCTATTGTATCCTATCCTATTGTATCCTATCCTATTGTATCCTATCCTATTGTATCCTATCCTATTGTATCCTATCCTATTGTATCCTATCCTATTGTATCCTATCCTATTGTATCCTATCCTATTGTATCCTATCCTATTGTATCCTATCCTATTGTATCCTATCCTATTGTATCCTATCCTATCCTATCCATCTATCTATCTCTCTATCTTCTATTTACCTACCTATCTATCTATCTATCTATCTATCTATCTATCTATCTATCTCTCTCTCTCTCTATATATTTATACAATATTTGACCTCCACATTTTCCAGGTCTACCTGCTCCAGATGCTCAGCTACTGCTGCGCCTCGGCGGACCTCAGCCGCTTCGGCGCCTGCTGCGCGGCGCTGCGCGGCCTGGCGGTGCACGACGCGCTCTGGTGCTTGGCCTGGCGGTGCCAGGGGCTGCCACGGCAGGTGCCGGAGACCCAGGTGGGGCGGCCCGGGACCCGGGGATTGGCCTGATGGGGGGTGGGGAAAGGGTGGATTTTTACGAGTTTTGGTGGTAAGAATGGGGAAAAATGATGGTTTTACCAATGGACACATCTAAAAACACATGGTGATTTTAAATTTGAATAGCCTGCAATTCCAATGCTAAGTGGGATTTCTTGGATTCAACTGGGATACTTGGAAATCCTACCATCCTATCTACATCCAGGTGCCCTTGCAATCTACAATTCTTCCCCAGCATCATTGACAAAACCTTTCGCCATATGTGAAGAGATTTTAAGTGGACAAGATGGATGGGATCATGAGTTCGAAAGCGAGGTCCGGAGGCGTATGCTCATGTACCTGGCCTCCCAATGTGTAGCATCTTGGTGCAGTGGGTATGGCAACTGCTTAGATTCTGGAAGCCAGGATCCATGGTTAGTCAACCCACGAAAAGATGGAACAGTTCTAAATTTCCAGTATTTTAGATACAGTAGGGTTTTTACACTTTTCTGTATCTTTTTAAAGGAGTTGCGCTAGAGGTGCCACACCATTTTTGATGGTTAAATTCCAAAATTTCTGATGATTAGATTAAATCAGCATTCTTTATGGTGAACCACCATTTTTGTTGGTTATAACTTACAACCACCAATTTCCGTTGGTTGAGTCCCCATCCCAACCCCATCCCTGCCCCACCAAGGACTGTGGGGAGCTGACAGACTTTGAGCACGCCATCCTCGGCTGCCGCCTCTGCGAGAGATGCGAACGAAGTCATGCCAAGTATGCGCTGATCAGGTGGGGCTACGGTGTCCTGGATGACTGGTAGAAAGGGGCCAAATTGCTAAACAACATGTGGGTGAACTGCACCGCACGATTTACTTTTACATGCGTATTTTGTATAATCATATGCATAATGTATATATATATATATATATAGGTCTGCTCCAAAAAAACAAAAAGACAAAACAGGATTTGCCATGATTTCTAGGTCAAAAGTCAGGTTTTTGTTGGATGGTCGTTCTTCCTCGCAGGAGCAGCTTGGCCATCCGCGAGTTTCAATTGCCCTTGTGACCCGGCCGGGATGGTCACCCTTTCGGTACAGAGATGACAAAGTGATGTCTAAATCCCCAAAAATGGTGGACATATTATATTGCTGTAAAAACATATTTTTTTTAGCTTAGTTCATCTTAAATACCATGTTTTTGCGATCTTTATTTATTCGATCTTTTTAGATTCTATGAACTTCCAACTTTTGTAAATCTACATACAACTCATATCCCAAAAAAAACACGTGCCTAAACCTTCCATTGACCCATACAAATTGTTATTCACTTAGATAATTATGTTTACTCACCCAATGAAGATGTATCTACCAGACATCCCGGTTGGCCTAACTAAAACGACCACCTTTCTATCCTGGGGTGTATCTATATATATACATGTTACATATATATATAATATAATATATATATATAATATAATATATATGTAATATAAGATATATATATATGATAATAAATAAATATATATATATATATGATATTATACACCATTTTTACTGTCAATTCCCCCATAAGCCAGTCAAACTTACCTTGTCATAAACCCTATTGATTATATATCCCAGAAAATGTACCACTGCAGCCCAAATGTTTCCTTACCACCATTTTCCACTATTTATACTATTCATTGGTAAGATCATTTTTTTGCTGTTCGAATCCATGTTCCAGCATTTTTGTTGATTGATTTACAATTTTTGATGATTGTTTTCTTCTTGGTTTGTTTTTCTTGTGCTTGATCCCGCATCATCCCCAAGTACTTAGTGGTATCACTTGCCTAGTGATAAGCTATGAGGGAGCCTTCTACTTTATCAATAATAAGAGTTACATCACTATTCTAGCAGATCTTATAAATATGATAAGAGACGATGTAATGATGTTATACTATATCTTTGTGAAACACACACACATATATATATATATGTAAACATGCATTCATTATCGATCATACTAATATGCATCGAACACATGATATAGATGGGCAAATCCAAAACTAATATACATTAACAGACATCTCACGTAAGTGTACATGTATATATATATATAAATGTATTTCCCCAACAATTTATGTTACATATCACGAACAGATACATGTATAAATATAAATGTATATATATATATATATATTTTGCGCACATTATATATATATTATACATAACGAAGTACTAGTTATATATCATACATCCATATAAACATGTACACATCATACCAGTTATGCCGAAGTGTTACCCTCTGGTAATCAAACGTGGCTGGCTGGAAAATCCTCGAACAAGAGGTTTTGATGGGAACATCATCTATAGATAGTGGATTTTCCAGCCAGCCACATTTGACTACCAGAGGGTAATATTTTAAAATCATCTACATGAATGGCTATTATCCCATGACATCTCCTATTAATCAGCATTAACCGCTATTGATCAGTTTAAATCAGTAATTAAATGCTATAACCCACTAATCCAGTGCTTTTCCAGATACATCATATCAGTTTCCGTCTGGTAATTAAACGTAGCTATTGAAAATGGCCATAAAAATAGTGAATTTTCCCATTAAGAAAGGTGATTTCCCATAGTTATGTTAGTTTACCAAAGGGTATTCTGAAGAGATGTCCAGATACACCATGCCAGTTATTCTGAAGTGATATCCTTGTTTGCCATCTCCACCACCAAGGGCAGCCATGCAGCAGCTGCCGGGCGTAGATGGCTCCACCGGACGCGTCTACCTGCGCTCCATGGTGCAGCAACTGGCGGAGCGGCAACACACGCAGGCACCGGTTTGGGGCCGAAGAAAAAGGTGGTGATGGGTGGAAAACGATACGAAAACCATGGGAAAACCATGGGAAAATCGCAAAAACCATAGGAAAACTATGGGAAAATGGTAAAAACCATCGGAAAATCATAGGAAAATGATGACTTCACCAAGAAACATGGGGATTTATAGGGGATTTATGGGAGATTTATAGGAAAAACACATCAAAACTGGGGGAAGAACCAAGAACACATCGGAAACGTCAGGTGATTCAATGGAAACAATTGGGTGAGAAAACCATAGAAAACCGGAGATTTATGCTAGCTATTGTTAGTTGGTGGAATCATCCCAGGTATTATATGATGTAAGCAACAAAAAATATGGTGTACGATTGGTATATGACCCACAAAAAAAGGGATTCTTGGGGGATTTGTAGAAAAAAGCACCATCAAAGCTCCCTGATCAATCCTAAATCCGAATGATTTTGATTGTTTTTTTCTATAGCTCCCCCATCAATTCATCCGCACAGGAGAGCCTCCAGCAGCTCCGCGCCAAGAACGACCTGGGCCACTCCACCTGTGGCCGCCAGCGGCGACAGACCGTCGAGAAGCGCAGCAGCAGGCGGTGGTGGAATGACCTGGTGGAGCCAGTGCGAAATCCCATGGACATGGTGAGTTTTATGGAGTTTAATTGGAACATAATTGTTTTTTTTTTCTCTGGGTTTTTAGTATGGTTTGATGAGAAAATTAGCGATAGCTGGTGACATTTTCAGATGCTTTACTGGAGTATATCCCGCTTTTACCCCTTTTGAATATGTTGTAATGAGACAATCATCCATAAAATATCTATAAATGGGGACTTTTCATGAAGTTTCCATATATGACTGGGTTTTGGAAAATTGGTGGATTTTCCGGATGCAATTGGGGGCAGTTCCACTTCCATATGGGCAAATATGGGGATTTTACCGGCAAAAATAATGGCATAGCCAGCAGTTCTCCTGATTTTTATTTTAGTTTTGTAAAGGAAGGCACCTTTGATGGATTTGGTTGAATCCCCATGAAATATAGAAAAATCAGAAACCAAATACAGGATTTATCATTGTCAGCGCTTATTAGATATCAGATAGAAATGCAGATTGACATCATCTACACACCTGAAGAAAAAGCTCCATGTCTGGTATAGTTATCCACATTGGGGTCAGCTTTTGGGGAAAATTTTGGTAGATGTTGGTAAGTATTCCATCCATAGAAAATGGTTTCCAATGAACCAACACTAGTAGGCTTCCAAACATATTAATCATAACACAAATAATAAAACTACTATCTGTTCGTTTATCTAATTTTTTGTTGGCCAATGATAAGGGTAACACAAGTTAGGTAAATACCATTTTAGATGGGTAAAATTCCAGGTGCCTTCAGATTTTCAGCTGTTGATATCCCCAACTGCACCAGGCCAAGTGGCATGCCGAAGCCCTCCAAGGACTGCAGCCACCTCGCAGGGTTGATTGGAAGGTTAGGGAAACCGATAGGGACGATGGTGAGACATGCTTGGTTTTACCCTCTGGTAACCCAACATAGCTATGGAAAATGGACCATAGAAATAGTTGATTTAGCTATGAAAAATGGTGATTTTCCATAGTTATGTTAGGCAATACCAGAGGGTATAGCTGATTTATGATAGGAAAATCCACTATCAATGGCCATTTTCTATAGTTATGTAAACGTTTACCAGAGGGTAGCAGTGGGTGTTGCTTTTTTCCCCCACCTCATTGTAGGAGGACACCGACCCCTGCTGCTTCGAAGCCACCGCGCTGCGCCGCGCCGACGCGGACGCGGAGGATGATGAGGGCCTTCAACGGCAAAGGTGGGGGAGACCGAGGAAGGGGCAGGTTTGAACAGGGTTTGAAGGGTTTGTAGGGGGAGAGGATCTCGTTTTTTTTTCTCCGATTTTGTTTGGGGGGTTTCTTGAGGAGTTTGGATGATGGATCTTGGTTTTCTTTTGGCATTTGAGGTTCTCTTGGGGATTTTGGATGATTTTGGATGATTTTGGATGATTTTGGATGATTTTGGATGATTTTGGATGATTTTGGATGATTTGGGGTGTTGAGTTACCAGACAATCAGGCTTTAACATCAGAAAGCAGGGGTTTCAAACCGCAAATCGGCAAAGGGCTACTGTCTGTACCAGAAATCAGGGTTTGATTCCCCAACGAATGTAGGAGATTTGATTTTCTTGATGGATTTCATTCAAATGGGGAAATCCACAACCATTGGGATGTTCTAGGCTACCAGAAATCAAGGATTTTAATCGCCATGATATGGAGCCCAGGCCCCAAATCACCAGCTGCAGGTTGGAGTTTGCGAAGGACTTGCCTCGCAGCCTACGGAAGAGCTTGGCCAAGAGGTGCGCGTAGAAACATGTCTAAGCCAAGAAGATGGGGAGATTATATGATAGCTATTTAAATTGGCCGAAAAAAATAGAAGGGTGATTTTTTGGGACAAATGGGGGGATGATGGGTACACAACGGGTATGGTAGCCTAAAGAAGCGGTATTGATAGTAAGCAAATGGATGCCGGACTTCTATTCCAAGGACATGAATTCAAAACAAACAGAATTTGGGGAATGCCTGTGGAACCTAAAAGCAGAGTGATCCCAATTATGTACCAATTTTATGCTTCTTGGGGGTGGTAATACCTATAGATCAGCAGTTCCCTACTATATAATTCGATGATGATTTCCTTTTCTATCTCTTTTTTTTTGGATGTTGCAACCCAGCTGGAAAATCGCACAACCTACAAGGTTGAGGCCCCCCAGTTCTAAGTTGGTTAATAAACCCATTATATAGCCATAGCTAATCATAGATATATCTTCCACAAACCAAGTTAACCAAGTCATGTGCACCAACTTGGCTGCCTCGGGGACCTCACCTTCCAGCCACTTGCGGGGAAAACGTTGGCCATGCAGGTGACAACCTTTCGGCGATGACCCGCGGGGCCTTTTATCCGCCCGGCGGCCGCCCTGCTGAAAATGGTAGAAACGGCGGAGTTGCTGATGTTGTCTTTAGACGTTTTTAAGGGGCTTGGACTGTTGAATCCGCTATTTAATCTAGATGGATTAAGACCTATCACATCTTTTTTTGGGGGGGATGAATATCCACGAACACTTGTTTTGACCCATAGCCACATTTACTGAGTTTTGTTGATGAACCTCCCATTGTTCACAATTTTTGCTCGATATATGCCAATTTCCATTCAGAAAATTGGATCTAGATGAAGTATCTATAATGAACTCATGTCGTCAGCCAGATTATGTGGAACTCCACGTGTTAAACTATACATCATCTTGTTGTAATAACCCAGTTTGATGAGTTATATCCCTATCAAATCCCATAGAAAATCCCATTCAATCAGCCAAATTGGATGAACCTCCTGAGGCTTGGCTCAAGACTTAGCTCAAGAGAGCGACATGACGACTATATAACATCACATAACCATGAGGCAACAATTCATGGGGGTCATACACTGTCACTTGTTTGCATTTAGTTGATTAGTTTCCAGATACAAATGATGTCCGTAACCTGTGACCTTGAGAGTGGACGGGAGGTGGCTGAAGGTTATGACACATGAATCATATATAAATGGGGACCCTAGGTCTAAGTAGGGGCCTTACAATCACTTTCAGTTTGGGGTCGTCCAGGAACAATCTGAGTATTGACAAATTTATAACTTCTTGCCTTTGGGGGGACCCTCTGACTGTATTGAATTGGTGTTCTTTAGAACCACCAACATATTCTTGGACTTTATATCGACAATTCTAGACAGCCATTGTCAGCATCGTGTAGCTTGGGTTCTCTCCCCTTCACGTTCTCTGGAATTGTAAATCCACCACTTCAAGGTGCGCTTACCGTTATTCTTGTGGGAATGTAGCCTCAATAACGTGATGTCCGAAGTTGTGGTGCCTCTGTAAATCGGGAAAATCCACAAAAAGTGTACAAGACTAACCACTTAAATGACTGTTACATGGGTATATCCCAAGTATATTCCGGTTGCAATCATAGTCAGACCCACAAAAATAACCACAACTGCAGCCCCATTGGCATCACTGATCCTTTCGCCATGTGGCGCTCGTAAAAAGAGGGCCGCTGGATGGAGTCCCTTGACGACGCGACGACAGCATGGGGGGATGGTGGATGCAATGGATGGATTTAGGGATTGAAGAGTCAGAAAATGAAACGCGGCTTCATTTTATCATTTCTGGATGATGATGATGATGATGATGATGATGATGATGATTATGATCTTTGCATTTATGATGGATATCTTTATCTTTTGATGAAATTCCATGATTTTCAAACCAGTTCTGGATGATCTTTCATGGAATTTCTTGATTGAAATGGTTGGGAGCAGGGCTTTCCCACATTTTTCCTTGGGTCGACGTGATTTCTCCTTAAACCAATCCATTGAGCCGAATTGACCATTTAGGTTTTGTTTCACATTTTGAGAAGCCCGGATTTCGTCTCATTGTGGGTCATAAAAATTCGGGGTATTCCCCATTTTGGACAAGCCATTTTGGCTGAATTTACGATCGCAATTCCTCAATTGGTGGTATGGTTGTCGGTCAAAACCTATTGCCATTTTGGGATGGCTGCCATGATTTTGCAACCATTTCAGGGTTTTTACCCACAGCCAAATGACTTCTGAGAGTGATTGGGATGTGCGATGTTGCTTGGACCAAGGGGTTGCTCACAGTGAAAACATCCCCGTAAGTCACTTATTGTATACCGTCTAGGGCCCCAATCTTTAGCGAGTCATTAACAAGCTGCTAAAGTTAGCTGGTAAACAAAAACATACCCAAACCACTACACCCTGATAATCCCTGATATATAGATAAATGAATCATACACAAATGAATAGATGAATACAGTACATGAATGAATATAGTGAATATAGATAAATAAGCGCTGCTCTCTGGTAGTTTAACAGATCTCTATGAGAAATCACTATATAGACTATGTTTATGTATATGATATTATATAATAGGTAAATCATCAAACTAAATGGGTCATTTTCCATGGATTTGTCGTTACCAGAGGGTCCAGAGGGTACTCTTTTGAATCCCCGTATCCCCCAATAACATCCAACAACTAGACGTACAATTCCTAGATTAATGACGTATCCCACTTAGTATATCTAGTTAGTTACAGCACACAGCAGATTAACCCACAATGCATAGTATACTTAGTAACCCATAAACGTTGTATCTAGCTATACCAAGAGTGTATATATACACTCTGGATACAAGATGATATAAGCATTATGGATAGAAATGTAGTATCAAACCTAGAAATGCCCATAGATACCCTCGGATATGTGGAAAATCAAACAGTTGTAGATTATTTTCCTAACGAAACTCATTTTCCACATCTACGTTAGCCTAGGGTATCTGTTTCCAATAAGCCATAAAGACATATAAACAATGTAATGTATATGACTGTATGTATCCACCTACCAGTGGCAACTCGTTCCTTCGCCGTGTCCTCTCCTTGAGGCGTTTCCTGGGTCTCCTGTGTGCCCTGGGCGCCGCTGTGGCCTTCGGACTCCAGTGCGCCTGCTTTGACGACGCGGTGGGTAGAGGAAATCCATGGGAAATTCGTGGGAAATCCCCTTTTTTCAAAGGGAAATATGTGGGAAATGTGTGGAAATGCGAGTTTCAAGTGGGAAACCTATGGGAAATCGATCGGACATCTCAATTTCAGACGATTTTAACACAAGACATTCATATAGAAATTTGAGCACTTTAGCCCTTGCCAGGTCAGATTACCGCTATGGCTACCCACGTTTGTTGAGATTGCTCGCTGATCGTCCCATCCATGGAACCAACTCATTCCGAGCTTCAGTGGTTGAACCCTCGTGCCGCCTACTTCGTTCAAGCTTTAAACAATAGGAATATTGTCAGTAAGCTATCAATAGGGGTGTTATTTCATTTCAAGTATCAACAATAGTTATCAATCATTGTGAAGTGAAATCCTTTTCTTTTTTTTGGACTAAACAGACCACATGATTATCCCCCACATTTCCTCCATGGTGCACCCCCCAAGCATCTACACCTGAACCCTGGCGTCCCAGGTACGTCCCGGTGAAGAAGTACGAGATCTTCGATGGTGTCACCTTCCAGTGGTTCATGTGTGGTGGCATCCTTATGGTGCGGCCTGCCCAGTTGGCCCAGTTGGGGGTGACGAACCGACCTTGAGGAAGTCCCCAAGTGAGGAAAAGTGGGGGTATCCAAGTGAAGACTTTCCCAGCAAAACCAATCCATTGATTTTGGCTTTCATTGTTTTGAAGGTGTTGCAGGTCAATTTTTGCCTGTGCATGTCAAGCTTCTCTCAAGACAGGTGTGGAAGTAAAGCTCCTGCACTTTACACTTTGCAGTGGCACTTTGGCCAGGCAAGCTGAGAAAGGAAACATACTCTTAATGTTGCACACAAGAAAGTCACTGAGAACCTATGTGGGATTTGTGTTTGGGCATTGTTGTAGACTGCAATTAATTCGTGCCGCTGGACAGCGCAAAGGTTTCGCTCTCATGTCGGTTTCTGTGGATATTCCCGGACATGGTCACTTCGATATCCCATTGACTGCTTCGAGCACCGCTGCCAACATCATTTTGCTGCTGCGTGAGCGTTTGCCAGACAGTCCATGGCATGGGAACAAGGTGCTGTCAAGTGGGGTCTGCCAGCTACAGCGCGATGACGTTGTGGAGGCAACCCGCCACAGCACTCTGGTCTTGACAAACTACTCAGAGATCACCAACCAGGAGACAAACGTTCACACAGAATAATCAGAATATCTTAAGTCCTCAATAGCCAGCGGCAAATCATAGTGCACAAAGATGCAGAAAGTAAAGGCCAACAAGTACCAACGAATACCACGGTTGATGGGTTGAATTTCGTGGCTTTGGGATTCAGTGATTCGTGGTTTCAACATATTTTGACCGCTTTTTGGACTGGTAGCTTGTAGGACTTTCGCTTGATCCTCCAATAAGGTTGGGAAAGAAAGGGCCATCCATTGAGACCATCGTTGGAATTTCGCCGAATGGAGTGCACCAGTGTGCAGTGTAATGCTTTTTGAAATCCACAGATTTCGAAGGACGTGTTCTGCATCAAAGATACTGCAGAGCGAGGGATCACCCGTGAGCAATTGGCAAAAATTGTTGCATTCATCTCCAAGATGCTTGGATTTGCTGAGTCGATCATTTGCCTTCTGTTCCCCCGGAAAAAAATCCACGAATTTTGGGGAATCTATATATCCCAATAAGCAATCCACTTATATATACATATGTAATATGTATGCATATATATATATATGTATATGTGTGTATATATATATAGATTACAAAATATCAGATAGGGACGCTATTACTATAAATATAGGGAATAATATGATTTACATTCTTTTTTGGTGCTCCGGATCATCAACACCAAGGATGGCTGACAGATGGTGCGAAACGTATGGAGAGCAGCGTGGGAGAAAGCTGCAGTTCGAGAGCTTCAACTTATATAATGGTAATCATTGGATCATCAAACCAGCCACCGAAGCCTGGGCTGACGGTTTGACAGGAAGTTTTGTCCCATGGGGGAAGCCAGAATTTAAGGATCCATTTAAGAGGAATCTACCAGGAACATGTTTATGTTTGTTATCATTGTTATTGTCATGAGTGTCATTGAGTGTTATAAGTGTCATCATTCGTGTTGTAAGTGTCATCATTCTTGTTATGATGTAATGATATGATGATGTTACGATGCTATGATGTTGTGATGATAGGATGCTATGAAGCTAGGATGATTATGATTATTATCGTGGTGATGATCATTACCATTACTATTATTGTCATATATTGTTTCAATGATGCCCCCTGAAGCAAAATCCAAGGAAGGCTATGAGAAAAAGGGCTGCAGCTTGGTTGAGCTGATGGCGATCAAAGTGCAGAGACCTCATTGGTTTGTCTCACATGCGTGGATCGAGCCTTGGCTGATGGGCAAGCTATCCATTTTGGGGGATGACCATCCAGTAACCATCATTAACCAACTATTTGACTATTTCTATGCGCAAAGCAGTTCGATGATCACATATGACAGTAACTATTTTTTCGCTTTGAAGCATGTTTCCTTTTTTTGTGTTGGGCAGATCTGTAAGGAACCTGTGTGTAAGTTTCTGGCCTGCTTGGAGCAGCATGCTCTGGTGCGAGAACTGTCAAGTAGCACACCCTATTGGGTGTGCGCGTATGCCAACAACCAACACTGCGTGGAAGAGGACATCAAAAGCAACCCACGCAGCACTTCATTCTACAGAGCTATGCAGATGTCTGAAGGAGTTCTTTTGGTGCTAGATTCGGCTGGAACCCCTTTCGAGCGAATTTGGTGCTGCTTCGAGGAGGCCATTGCTGCAGCCTTAGAAACATCCTTGAAGTGCACATTTGCATTGTGAAAATGCTGTTGCTTTTTTTGCCGATTTTGGACATAGGAAAGTAGAAGGAAACAAGTGGCAACAACAGGTGAGGCTCACAAAAGCAAGGATGGATCAAGCACTCAAACCAGTCATGTGGTAAACCCAATATAATCCCCGTTGTTTCCTCTGATTTTTGATACCCCAAATGGCGAAACGCGGGGTTTCCCACTTTCCCCAAGAGGGTAATATCCCCCATTTCTTGATGCTTAAGGCGAGTTAAAAGCCTAGTTACATGGTTTACCCTCTTGGAATTTAACAGTTCGCTATGGAAAATGTTCCATAGAAATAGTTGATTTACCTATTTAAAATAGTGATTTTCCATTTCGCAAACTGTTAGTTTACCAGAGGGTATCCCCATTGTAACCCCATTGTATCCCTATGATCTCCCCATTTCGAAAACATCGGCCGAGGCAATCGAACATCGAGAGGGCAATTGGTCGAGGCGCCGCTTGCTGCTTGATGTGGGCGCCACTGATGCAGATAACAAAGCTGCTAGGTCCGCTTCAGTGGTGCCCTTGTGGTTCCCTTGGATTTTTTTTTGGCGTGGTTTGCGAAAAAAGGGATGATACTGTATTACCCCTTCCTTTGTGTACACACACACACACAGATATATGTATATATATATATACATACAATATATACATACATACATATGTGAATATCCACACACACACACACACATCTTTTTAGAGTCATACTAGAGCTTCACACATCACACTAAGCTCCTTTGCGCACGTTTTACATAGTTTTACATCGTTACAACGATATGATTTACGTCGTGTGTTTGTATGTTCCAAACTTGTTGATCTCTGAGGCTCACGTGCTTACTGATGGACTTGCCGGAGCGGAAAGTCGAATGATTGGCATCGTCGGCTTGCACCACAAAGCAGCTCGGGAGCGTCACTTTCCTCTGCACCTTTTGGAAAAGGGCTTAAAGGTCAAAATCGAAGACGCTTGGTGCGGTGTTGTATGGTTCAATAATGTTCAATAGATAGAAACTGTAGGGTATATTTATCAGTATGTACCCCTTCCCCCCCGGAGACAATTCAGGGTGAGTCATAAAATTGAGATCCAAAAGAGCATTATCCGGGAAAAAGGATCCTGACTTTATGAAAAGCTTTTGGATCATTTTAATCTAGTTTGGGTAATTTTTCTGCTAAACTTACCGAGGATGAGATCAACACATTTTGATTCTTTATTTTGTTTTCCTTGTTCTTTCGACATTATTGCTTGTTTCAAGTTTTTGGATATCGAACCAGCATATGTGCCGCGGTTGGGCAGCTCAAGGAAGCTCATGCCACGGAGAACGTCGACAAAATTCGGATTTTGAACAGCATTGCTCTTTCTCGTCTTGGAACTTGCGACTTTGAGCTGTTGCAGTCGTACCCCTCCGGAGATCCCAATTTCCAGCGCGTAGATGAAGCTCTTGCTTCGCATTTTGCTTTATCCAGCTGGTACGGATTCGTCCTTCAAGGAAGATGTACTGAGGTCCTGGCCAGAGCGGTAAAGGCAGATGTTGGTAGAAAGATAGTGCAGCTTTCACTGACTGGGTGCCAGAATTTCTCTGACCATGAGCTGGACGTGCTCGTTCAAAGCCTTCCTTCAGAGTTGCGCGCTTTGCGATTGGATCTGGGATTCTCGGGTCTTGAGACTCTGGACATGTTTACATCTTCGGTGCAGTGTTTGAAGTCTTTGGTCCAGTTGAAGTTGCGCTTCACAGGTTCTGCGCACTTCAGGACTGCAGAAGGGCTTGGAGTTGCCCTGAGAGAGATGGAGAGCCTCATGTACCTGGAGCTATGGTTCGCTGCGTTGTGAATTTCCAGTCATTTTTTTTTTAAATCTTGAACCAGGAGCAATAGTTTCATGCTTTTTTCATCTTTTTGCATTTTTTGCAATTTTCCAGATTTTTTGCTTATTTCCCATTCTCCACGCGTTTTTCATAGACATGAAATGATTGCGTGTTTTTTGTTTTTCTTCAGCTGCCATGGTCCACTGGCTGCAGGTTCATGAATTTGCCGTGTTTGGAAGAATTCGGATGCTTCAGTTCAGCTTTGCTGTCTTCGCGAAACCTGGAGAGTTTGGTCATTAGCCTCAGTGGATGTGACCAGGTGTCAATCCAAGCGAGGATGGAACTGCACCAATCCATCAAGTCACTGCAATGGTTGCTAGGCAGCTTGGACACTTGGGTGAACATTGAAGGCTTACCAAATCGAAGCTGGTTCCCTCGGTTTGCTCATGCTGACTTTGGCGGTGTTATCAAGACGTTTTCCACCCGGAGCTTCCGTTTCACCTGGCAACGGATGCGACAACTCAGCGCCCGCCAGCTGCCACATGTCAGCTCAGTGTACTTTGAGCGAACCAGGTTTGGCAGGTCGAGCGCCACAAGCAGTGACGAATCAGCTGGAGAAGATCCAGAGACAGAGACTCAGAGCACTCAACAGCAGGTGTTTGATGAAAACAATCCGTTCCCATGTGCCCATCCTTCGTGTAATTCTTTTCATTCTTCTCAGAGCGGTTATTGTGAAAGGCACCGCTGGGTGGGTTTTGGCAAAAGGATTTGCTTTGCAGTAAATGCTTGGCGCCAGAATGTGGAGCTTCGTGTGCTGATTCTTGCACAAGCAGTGGCAGAGGTAGAGAGCAGATTTTTGTTGGTTCTACTGGTTCTCAGCTTGTTGCCCGTTGCAAGTTATAGCTTTTCTCAGTCGACAGGAGTGTCTGGCACGTTGTTTTTTTTGATTGTTATCTCAAGTACAATTGTCAGCATTGTTTACACGACGGCTCGGCTCAACCGAATGCAAGCATTGTCAAAGAAGCTTGAGGTTGAATCAGAAGCATTGTACGCAAAGAATCTGCAGAATGACATGTCCAGGCTTTTTCGTGATTGGGGCCGAGATGATATTGCACAGCCTCACATCACGAACTTGAAAGACCATTTCATCGAAGCCAGAAAACATCTCGACGACTTCGACAAAAACCTGTGCCTCCCGCTGCGGGAGTTCTTGGAGGAGCAGCCTGGTTCCATATCACGGCAAGATTTGCGACCCGTATTGATGACGCTGCCAATGGCACAAGAGGCTCTCGTGCGAGAAGGTGAACCCAGTCGAATCTTAGATCTCTTGTATTGCGATGTACTCTTCGATGATTGGGAGAAAATGCTCAGTGCTTGGTGCTTTGTCAAAACCAGAGCAGAGTATGATGAGTTGAGAGAAATCGAGATTGTGCGCACCCGCGACTCTTTTGCTTCAGCCCAAACTGGTGTCAGATGTGCCGAGATGGTGGTCAAGATCAACGACTATATAGGCACGATCCGTTTCCGTGAAGCCTCTTTGACCAAGCTGGAAAAACAAGTGGATGATGTGCACCACTTGGCAGAACAGGTGGGACTTGTGGCTGGCGGTTTGCAGGTAGATCCGTTGCTTATGTCTGGGCGACAAGCACGGCAATCACGACTGGTGGTCGTTGTTGTTGCTTTGCTTCGGATCAGCTCGTTACTTGCGGCAACGTACCTTGGCGGGCAATACTTTGTTCGGTACAGTCCACCTTTCATCCGTTCCAGGCTTCCACAGCTGATCCGAGATGCCTTTGCTCTCAAGCAGACAGTTGAGCCCAGTGATGGGAGATTGCCGGAGGTTGCAGCTACTTCTGATTCTGGAGGATGGTTGGAGGAGAGCCTTTTGCAGCTGTTGCCTTCCATTCTTTTCTCTTTGCCGTACCTGGCCTTGATGATGGTCCTCCTGAGCGACTTGCGCCGGTGTGGTTCATCTAAAATCCAATTGAAACCGCTGAAACCCACGCAGCTGCTCTATGAGGAGTATTTTGGCATTGAAGGCAAGCTCTACGGCTTCAAAGTTGCAATCCTGCAGGTATTCACAGTGATGCTACAGGCCTTTGGAAAGCTGCAAATCATGGGCGCCCTTGTGTCCTTTGCATTCCATTCAGCTCCAAAGCATTCAGGTGCATTCGAAAGATCTTTTTGGGCTTTTGTGGGTTTCCTCTGTCTCAACAGCGTCTATCCAACCATTTTGTTGATCTTTCCCTCTGTGAAGTGGGTGCGCCGGGGCGCTGCGATGATGGATGCGGTACTTGATATTGCTTACACCAGCACATACCTCATCATCACCTTGCTGGCCATCTACGAGCTACAGCTGGACCAAGCCATTTCAGGAAATTTCGGGGATGAGGCTTCGGTGAATTTCCAAGCAGAATTGGACCCAGCATTCGCATTCCCATCTGACTTTCTGGGTTTCTTTGCTGTTTACTATTCACTTGCACATGTTTGCACCGTTTGCCGCGCCTTGGAGCGAAGCGATCGATTGACCTACTGGAAGAAACTGCAAAATGTACCAAACTCTTCTTTCCGGTCACTGTTGAGCCCATCAAGATTTTCTTGCTCGAAGAGATGCAGGATATTTTGCAAAGCATTGCCTTTTGCTTGCATTGATTTTGTCTTGCGTCGTTTCACACATTTCCAAGCCGTTGTTGTTTCGCAATCTGCGTCCATAGTATTTCCATGTGGGCATCCAGCAGCATCCTCTCAACCTGGTTATATAGAGCACTTGCGTTTTTACAGCTTTAGTTTTTTCGCTATATTTGTCCCTCCTCTTATCGCCATTTTCCCCCTGGTTCCTCAAATTATATGAGTATTTTTTGAAATAGGATACCCCCAAATCCATTGGTTAGTCCTCATTATCCCCATTAAATGGCCATAATTGGGGTATGCGGTATGTCATGGTATATCCTGTTTTCATCGTTTTTCAAGCAAACCCATCTCTCAAAATTTTGTTCGATACTATGTCAAATCTTTCTATAGGGGCGGGGGATCTTCGAAGTGGCCACTAAGCGTTCCAAGGCCGTTTCCAAGGTTCTGCTCCAGGATTCCAAGGTTCCAGGGTTCCAAGGCTTTCAGAAGTGTGACCAGGGGCCATTTTTTCCCCAACCAGGTTTACCTGTATGGGGTTCTTACTCCTTTCAAAGGGTTGCATCCCTGGGCCGCATGATTTTGCCTCTGTCTCCGGGCTTGTGTCCCACTCTGGGTGCNTTACCTGTATGGGGTTCTTACTCCTTTCAAAGGGTTGCATCCCTGGGCCGCATGATTTTGCCTCTGTCTCCGGGCTTGTGTCCCACTCTGGGTGCCTTGGGCCGCATGAGTTTACACTTGTCTCCCACTTGTCTCCCACACTTCTCTCCCACTCTGGGTGCCTTGGGCCGCATGAGTTTACACTTGTCTCCCACTTGTCTCCCACACTTGTCTCCCACACTTGTCTCCCACACTTGTCTCCCANTGAGTTTACACTTGTCTCCCACTTGTCTCCCACACTTGTCTCCCACACTTGTCTCCCACACTTGTCTCCCACACTTGTCTCCCACACTTGTCTCCCACAGTTGTCTCCCACACTTGTCTCCCACAGTTGTCTCCCATTCTGGGTGCCTTGGGCCGCATGAGTTTACACTTGTCTCCCACTTGTCTCCCGCACTTGTCTCCCACACTTGTCTCCCACTTGTCTCCCACACTTGTCTCCCACTCTGGGTGCCTTGGGCCGCATGAGTTTACACTTGTCTCCCACTTGTCTCCCACACTTGTCTCCCACTCTGGGTGCCTTGGGCCGCATGAGTTTACACTTGTCTCCCACTTGTCTCCCACACTTGTCTCCCACTTGTCTCCCACACTTGCCTCCCACTTTGGGTGCCTGGGGCCGCATGAGTTTACACTTGCCTCCCACACTTGTCTCCCGCTTTGGGTGCCTGGGGCCGCATGAGTTTACACTTGTCTCCCACTAGTCTCCCACACTTGTCTCCCACACTTGTCTTCCACACTTGTCTCCCACTCGGGGTGCCTCGGGCCGCATGAGTTTACACTTGTCTCCCACTTGTCTCCCACACTTGTCTCCCACACTTGTCTCCCACACTTGTTTTCCACACTTGTCTCCCACGCTTGTCTCCCACACTTGTCTCCCACACTTGTCTCCCACACTTTTCGTTCCTTGGGCCGCATGAGTTTACACTTGTCTCCCACTTGTCTCCCACACTTGTCTCCCACACTTGTCTCCCACTCTGGGTGCCTTGGGCCGCATGAGTTTACATTTGTCTTCCACTTGTTTCCCACTTGTTTCCCACACTTTTCTCCCACACTTGTTTCCCACACTTGTCTCCCACACTTGTCTCCCACGCTTGTCTCCCACAGTTGTCTCCCACTCTGGGTGCCTTGGGCCGCATGAGGTTACACTTGTTTCCCACTTGTCTCCCCCACTTGTCTCCCACTCTGGGTGCCTTGGGCCGCATGAGTTTACACTTGTCTCCCACGCTTGTCTCCCACACCTGTCTCCCACTCTGGGTACTCTGGGCCGCATGAGTTTACACTTGTCTTCCGCTTGTATCCCACACTTGTCTCTTACTCTGGGTGCTCTGGGTCGCATGATTTTGCACTTGTCTCCCACACTTGTGGACCACATGATTTTACACTTGTCTCCCACTTGTCTCCCATTTCTTGTCTCCCACGCTTGTCTTTTACTCTGGGTGCTCTGGGCCGCCTGACTTTACATGTGTTTCCCACTCGTCTTCCACACTTGTCTCCCACTCTTGTCTCCCACTCTGTGTGTCCTGGGCTGTATGATTTTACACCTGTCGCCCACTCGTGTCTCCCACCGGTTTTCTGGGCCGTATTATTTTACACTTCTCTCCGACTCTTGTTTCGCACTCTGCTCTGGGTGCTTTGGGTCGCATGATTTTCCACTTGTCTCCCACTTGTCTCCACACTTATCTCCCACACTTGTCTCCCACTCTGGGTGCTCTGGGCCGCATGAGTTTGCACTTGTCTCCCACTTGCCACCCACAAATGTCTCCCACACTTGTCTCCCACTCTTGTCTCCCACACTTGTCTCCCACTCTGGGTGCCTTGGGCCGCATGCACTTGTCTCCCACACTTGTCTCCCACTCTGCGTGCTCTGGGCCGCATGATTTTACAGACAGTGGTCTCCCACTCTTGCCTCCCGCTCTAGGTGCTCTTGGGCCGCATGATTCTACACTTGTCTCCCACACTTGTCTCCCACACTTGTCTGGGTCTGGACCGCGTGATTTTACACTTGTCTCCCAGTCTTTTCTCCCACACTTGTCTCCGACTCGGAGTGCTCTGGGCCGCATGATTCTTACACTTGTCTCCCACACTTGTCTCCCACACTTGTCTCCCAGTCTTGTCTCCCACACTTGTCTCCCACGCTTGTCTCCCACTCTGGAACGCATGATTTCACACTTATCTCCCACACTTGTCTCCCACTCTGAGTGCCCTGGTTTGCATGATTTTACACTTGTTTCCCACTGGTCTCCCACACTTGTCTCCCACACTTGTCTCCCACTCTGGGTGCCTTGGGCCGCATGAGTTTATACTTGTTTCCCACTTTTCTTCCACACTTGTCTCCCACTCTGAGTGCTCTGGGTCGCGTGATTTTACACTTGTCTCCCGCACTTGTTTCCCACTTTAGTGGTGTTGCCCCCGTGATTTTACACTTGTCTCCCACTTGCCTACCACTCTTGCCTCCCACTCTAGGTGCTCAGTGCCGCCTGATTTTGCATTCGCACACGTGTCACCCTCTCTGGGTGCCCTACCCGCATGATTTTTTACTTGTCTCCCACTTGTCTTCCACACTTCACACTTGTCTCCCACTCTTGTCTCCGCTCTTGTCTCCCACTATGACTTTACACTTGTCTCCCACACTTGTCTCCCAGTCTTGTCTCCCACACTAGTGTCCCACGCTTGTCTCCCACTCTGGGCCGGATGATTTTACGCTTGTCTCCCACATTTGTCTCCCACTCTAGCTGCCCTGGGTCTCCCACTTGTCTTCACATTTGTCTCCCACTCTGGGTGCTCTGGGCCGCATGATTTTATATTTGTCTCCCACATTGTCTCCCACTGTAAGCGCTGTGGGCCACACTTGTTTCCCAATTGTCTCCCACTCTTGTCTCCTGCTCTTGTCTCCCACTTTTGTCTTTGCATTATTTTACACTTGTCTCCCACACTTGTCTCCCAGTCTTGTCTCCCACTCTGGGCCGCATGATTTCACACTTATCTCCCACACTTGTCTCCCACTCTAGGTGCCCTGGTTTTCATGATTTTACACTTGTCTCCCACTGGTCTCCCACTTGTCTCCCACACTTGTCTCCCACTTGTCTCCCACACTTGTCTCCCACTCTGGGTGCCTTGGGCCGCATGAGTTTACACTTGTCTCCCACACTTGTCTCCCACTTGTCTCCCACACTTGTCTCCCACTTTGGGTGCCTGGGGCCGCATGATTTTACACTTGTCTCCCACTGGTCTCCCACTTGTCTCCCACACTTGTCTCCCACATTTGTCTCCCACTCTTGTCTTTCACTCTCGGTGCTCTGGGGGTCGCATGAGTCTACAGTTATCTCCCACTTGTCTCCCACTCTTGTGTCCCACCCATGCCGAAATGAATCCTTTTGCCGCGAAAATCAAATATAAATATAATTGAAGTTTCCTACATCTGTTTGGGGTCAACGCTGGTATAATTGTGCAGAATTATTTGCACAATGAACCCGGGCAAAATTTGAATACTGCAGTATACCTGGATATTTCTCACCGTGCACAATATTTCCCACTGCCGCAGCCACTCCCGCAGTGACTCCCGCAGTGGAACTCAGTATATACGTTTTGACCCAATGCCTTCAGATTTTAGTTTCTGTTTTCTCATGGAGTGAACTTGTGCCACGCTGCAGTGACCACCTTTTTCAGAGCATTAGGTTGTGATGAATTGTTGTGATGAATTCTTTACGCACTTGAGCTATTTGCTTCTTCTGACCAGCACTGCTTAGGTATTCGCCATGTTTGCTGGCCACCATCTTTGCCTTATTGCTTTCAACGCATTTCTACCCGATTCACACGGATGGTTTCGGATGCTTTCCGTGCCGGTGCCGCCGAAAGGACGATGGCAGAAAACACCTCGAGAACTGTCGCCTTGTAGGTGTCCTTCGCCTGAAGGATGTAAGTTTGAGCGAGCAGAGCATCACAAGTGTTGCAGAGGATGCCTTCGCTTCTTCAAGGAACTTGCAACGGTTATCGCTCTCTGGCAATTGGTTGTCTGTTTTGCCTGAGAAGGTGTTTTCTCCTTTGGGCAGCTTACAACTGCTGGACTTAGGCCGCTTGGGTTTGCAGGAAGTGGACTGTGACACGTTTGCCGGCTTGTCAAATTTGAGAATCTTGTCGCTCAGCCAAAATCGTTTGAAGGAATTGCCAGAAGCCTTGCTGGGGCCCATGCCTGCCCTTGAGCAATTGTTGCTGGGGGGCAAAACTGATGAAACGGGCAATCGCATCGTTGATGGAAACCAACTGAGCGTCCTTCCACAAGAGCTTTTGCAGCACACACCCCGGCTACAAGTTCTTGATCTGAGCGAAAACCAATGTCACTCACTGCCAAAAGAAATCTTTGACAAAACTCCCTTGGTGCGGCTGCTAGACCTTGCATCAAACAAACTGACTGAGCTGCCTCCAGGTATCTTTTCAGGGTTCGTCAAACTGCGGAAGCTAGACCTGAGTTACAACTCACTGACTCAGTTGCCTGTTGAAGTCTTTTCAGCGCTCAGCAGCCTGCAGGAGCTCAATCTTTTGTCCAACTCCATCAGTTCGTTAGTTGCTAAAGAGTTTTCAGGGCTCAGCAACTTGCAGAGGCTTCTGTTGGGGTACAACTCGCTGAGTGAGTTACCGGCTGATGTTTTTGCAGGGCTTAGTAACTTGCAGCAGCTCGACCTGGCTGCCAACTCACTCAGGCAGTTTCCGGCTGATGTCTTTGCAGGGCTCGGCAGTCTGCAGGAGCTGGACCTGAGTTCAAACAAGCTCAGCGAGTTGCCTGCTGAAGTCTGGGCCAATCTGTTCACAGGGCCCAGTAACCTGAAGGAGATAAACTTGAAGTACAACTCGCTCAGTTGGCTGCCCGCTGATGTTTTTTCAGGGCTCGGCAAGTTGCAGAAGCTCGACCTGGGTTACAACTCGCTGAGTGAGTTGCCTTTCGAACTCTGGTCCAAATTGTTTGCCGGGCTCAGCAACGTGCAGAATCTTGATCTCGGGGCAAACTCGCTTGGTGAGTTGCCAGCCGAAGTTTGGGCCGATCTGTTTGGAGGGCTCAGCAAGTTGCAAAGTCTTGGCCTGCGAAGGAACTCCATCGGTGCGTTGCCTGCCGACATCTTTTCAGGACTTGGCAACTTGCAGAAGCTGGACCTGAGTTCAAACAAGCTCAGCGAGTTGCCTGCTGCACTCTGGGCCAATCTGTTTGCAGGGCTCAGCAACCTGCAAGAGCTCGACCTGAAGCACAACTCGCTCAGTGAGCTGCCTGCTAATGCCTTTTCATGCCTTGGCAAGTTGCGGAAGGTTGATCTTGGCTACAATTGGTTAAGTGACTTACCTACCGAAGTCTGGAATGATTTGTTTGCTGGGCTCAGCAACTTGCATGAGCTCAATCTAAGGTCCAACTTGTTCACCCAGTTGAGTGCTAGAGCTTTTTCCGGGCTCAGCAACCTGCAGATGCTCGACCTGGGTCACAACTCGCTGAGTGAGTTGACTTCTGAAGTTTTTGCAGGACTCAGCAACCTGCAGATGCTCAACCTTGAGGGCAACTCGTTCAACGAGTTGACTTCTGAAGTTTTTGCAGGGCTCAGCAACCTGCAGGAGCTTGACTTGAGTTACAACCAGCTCCATGCGTTGCCTGCTGAAGTTTTCGCAGGGCTCAGCAACCTGCAGATGCTCAACCTTTGGCACAACTCGCTGAGTGAGTTGACTTCTGAAGTTTTTGCAGGGCTCAGCAACCTGCAGAAGCTTGACTTGAGTGACAACCAGCTCCATGCGTTGCCTGCTGAAGTTTTTGCAGGGCTCAGCAACCTGCAGATGCTCGCCCTGGGTTACAACTCGTTGAGTGAGTTGACTTCTGAAGTTTTTGCAGGGCTCAGCAACCTGCAGAAACTCAACCTTGAGCGCAACTCGCTCAACGAGTTGACTTCTGAAGTTTTTGCAGGGCTCAGCAACCTGCAGGAGCTTGACTTGTCACTAAATGAGCTCAGTACGTTGCCTGCTGATGTCTTTTCTGGGCTGAGCAGCCTGCAGAGGCTTTGGCTGTCCGGCAATGATCTCAGTGAGTTGCCTGCAATTTGTTCACTTGTACAGTGCGAGTGAGATGTCCTGCTAAGCCCAAGAGGGATGACCTGTTTATTTCCGTGAAAAATGGGGCGCTCTGACCAGGTGATTTGGGTTGAAACATGTTAAACAACTTCCATATTTGGATGAACATCCAAGTCATGGATGACCGTTTTTGCAGTTTTAGTATTGAAGGCGCCATGATTTCGGGGATCAAATCCCCATATTTTCGGATGAAATCACCAGGCCTTGTGCTGGGTGAAATTCGTTGGATCCTTTTCGGACCTCCCCAACGCATCGCCGTGGCCGAGATTGGTTTCCTCTGCTCCATCGTTTTTGGCGCCTTGGAGTCCAACGTGTTTGTGAGTTGTTTTGGGTCCTTGCCATACTTAAGAGGAGAACCAAGTAGCCTCACTAATCAATTATATATATATATATATTTAGTTGTTAGTATGATATAAAGTTGCTATAGACTATATACGGATATGATATACATCATTATACATTTGACATCTAGTCCAAGCTTCTCTTGTGCTACAAATACCACCGCTTGAACTCACCAGAGCGATCATCCCCCCCAACGCCGCACGATGAGGCAACTTTGGGATGACCAATCAGGAGGTGCCCTGCACCTGGACACCTGGAAACCATCCAAAACTATGGAATATGGATGGTTTGAGACCAAAAAATGATCCACCAAACACGATTCAGTTTGCGGGTGTAGTGATGCCAAAAAAAAATTGAGGCAGACTCAGATCTGATTTTAGCATATTTCAGCACGCTGTGGAAATGGCAATAGCTGCGATACCTGTAGAAGCAAGTCGCTATACCCTTCGAAATCCCAAGAAATTGCGATTTTCCATAGGAACTTCAACTTCCAAACTTAATTTTTGGAGGTTCCAGGTGAGTTTTGAGGTGTTTTCATCCAGTTTTCCCCCCCCATCCTGGTTGGATGAACGTTTTTCCGTCATTCTCTCGTCAGGATGCGCTGCTGATCATCGAGGGTGGCGCGCTGTGGGCGTTGGGGTCCTCGGAGTTCTGCGTTTTTTTGGGGTGGCCGACTGGATCCTAAAATGGCGGATACTTGGGAAAACGGGGGAATGGAATGGGAAACATGATGACAAAACATCAAATTAGTTTAAGGATAAGGAAGTTCAGCCAATGAAAATGTATCCAGTCTCTGTTGGCTTTGATGGCACAAGGGGGAAAGGGTTAGAGACCATTAAAAACAGTGGTGAAGTAGTAGTATCATAGATACTTCACCACTGTCTTTTTCTCTGTTGATCTTGGTGATATTGATTGAACATAAAACCACTTATGATTCCTGGATCCGGCACATGAGACTGACGTGTTGGTACTTGATACCAATGATGGCATGAATGCTGCACCAAGAAGAAAAAACAGCGGAATTCAAGATGTCACCGGAATTCTTCAGCTTCTTGTCGTTTGGTAGAGGAACATCATGCTGAACTTGCATGTTTGTGCCGTGTACACTAACATTCCATTGATTCTCAGAGCAAACCACTTTGATTTCTGTTGATTCATTCAGATTCATTCATTGATTCATTCATTGATTTCCCATATTCTCCGTGGAGTATCTCATTGATCAATCGATGGATCCAACGGGTAAAAAAACACCGCTCGGTTGAGGCTCTCCAACTATTTGGTGTTGCCCCTGGTGAAGCTCTTGGGCATCGGTCTCGGATTTTCGTCCGAGGGCCCGTTGCGGGTTGCTGCGGGTAGTTGTGAATGGGAACCACCCCACATGGGTTTCGACCCATACCCAAATGACTTGATTTTCTTCTTGAAGTGTCAGTTGGGGAGGTTCATCAAACTTAAGTTTCAAGTGTGATAGATACATGAGTTCTTTTCTAAATGAAAGAAAATCAGGTCTCAACCAATGACACAAAGGAGATTTGGACATGTCACATCTGGGTGTGCAGAACATGTTGACCCTCAAAGCCGTTCAATATTGAAGTGCTCACCTGGAGTTTGGTATGTAACCAGCAAACACGAGTCCATGACCAACATTTGGAAAGTATCCAAGACTAGAAGACCTGTACCAGGTGCAGATGAACTGCAAAGCATCTCGCACATGGAGCATTCCAGAAAGCAACTGGCTAAAAACTCACAGTTTTTATCGTTTTTTAGTAGGGAGATTGCATTTTGCACTTGGATATATCCACGGATATCCCACCTATACCTGGGAGTTATGACGGTGATGACCATGGTTTACGATCTATGACTGAGGTTATACCACTTCGTGAACCTCATGGTTGGTTATGTGCGGGCCCCGTTTGGGGGATGTTGCTGATGTGATTCGCTCATTTTCAACTCATCCACAGGAGGCCAATGCAGTTGGTTGCCAAAAAATCAGGTGATCTCAACTTCTACGAACCATTGCGATGACGGGAAACGTTTCCAGGAATCTTAGGTACTCCTAGTATTGGAACGTTATAGGCTTCCAAGTGCCATTTCACCCCAGCATTGGCTTTTGGGATAGCAATAACTTTCAATTTGTGATTTTGGCATATTTTTACCATTAATCCTGAACCCTTTCATCAAATTGAAAGATTGCAACTTACAGTGAAGACTGGGTTGCAAGAAATACGGGGTCCTACCTATCCCATCGCCTGAGACTCCGCCGCCCGATATCACATGCTGATCCCATCTGATCCCCCAAAGACCCCCAAGTTGCTTGGTTTTTACTTAGACGGTCAATCCAACCTGAAGCCAAAACCCCACCTATCCCAGTGGAAAAGATAATGTTCATTTTATGGTGTTGATTTTTGCCTGGGATACCTTTCAATCTGAGAATTGCATGGTAATTTTGATGGATACAGTTTATGGATCCATTTATATCGTCCACAAAAAATACGTTATAGATCATGGATATTGATTCTACCACCTATCAATATGATCAATACATGGGATCATAATATATATATAATTATATATATATATATGGATCATTGATATTACCCTCTTGTAAATTAACATAGACCCTGAGAACAGCTATTTTTAGAGGAAATTAATCTTCCAATCCCTGTCTGCCAGGGTCTATGTTAATTTACCACAGGGTAATAGTTACATAATCCATAAAGATCACCTGATAGAATATGGATATTGATGATGCTTGATCCATAGCACTGAGAACATCGGCCGCTTCGGCATCTTCGGCATGGAGCCTCTGAAGGGCGACGTGAAGGTTTGGGCACCGAAAAATGATGGAAATCTGGAGGAAATGGTTGAAAACTCTGGGAAAACTGTGGAAACAGATGGGAAAACCTATGGTTTTGATTATATTGGCAATCTTCAAGAAAGATGGAGAAAAGTGAAGGAAACCAAGAAGTTGCTGGCAAAACATTATTGAACTACTATCCTGGAAATACTTTTCGAACATCTCCAATGTTTTTAGTTTTAGTTTTGCAGATGATGTTCGCGTGTAAAAACACAGGTGTTTTCGATTGCCAGGTTAGATTCCTGAAGGGTGGGTATGTCTGAACATGGGGTATACCCGGGCGTTATGGACAATGATGATTAACCAGTGGTTTTCGGAAAGTTTAGATCTATATATATATATAATCCCTTCCATGGCATCCAATCATTTGCCAATTATGATCCCTCTACAATATAATGATTTCTCCATGAAATATAACTTTCAGAATCAAAAAAGGACTGGACAGTCTAATTGGAAAAACGCTAGCCATGTGATGATTTTCCCATTGGTCTTCCATGATTATAGTTTTTGACTGTAGATTTCCTTCCATGTTTTCCATGGTTTTGCAATGTTTTGCATCATATTTCCATGAACCACTTATCACGGATCCCATTTCTATGAACATATTTATATTTGTATACCATGAATTTATGACCCATTTATGAACTTCCCAACATATCGTGGATTTTCCCATTAAGACCTCCATTTATAGTCGATTTCCCAGCTTGCCATGTTTGATGACACCGGAGGATAAACTCCCAAAGTTGGTTAAATCCAGTCATTTTTCCATGATATTCCCATTAGTTTTCAACCATTTCCTCCAGATTTCCATCATTTTTTTGGTGCCCAAAATGATGATTTTCCTAACATCTCCCAATGATTTTCACATTGAATTAGCCCCGTTCAACGTGCCAGATCTGTGATCTGGGATGCTGCCTGGTACCCCGCTTCGGGCTTCAAGGGCGGGGTGGGGTGGAGGCCTCCATAGAGAAAACATATGTGGAAAACAAGTGGGTAAACCAACAAAACAAATGGTTGCAAGTTGTTTTTGCCCCCCCAAGTTTTTGCCAATCTGTTACAAGTTGGTTTGTCGCTATGGAATGTATGAAAGATTATCTATAGAGATGTAAGTTGTAGATTTCCCTATTATATTAATGGTTGCAGGTCGCATTTACATATCCATCTAGCTGTAGATCTTAGATATATCGCCATAAACCCTACTTAGCGGAACTATATGCCAACTTACCTATCTTGGGGGCCATACCAGTTGTACCTTACTTGGTAGAGGTGGTATGTAGATGGGCAATCGAATCTCATTGTAAGCTGGGAAGTAGTGGGGATATGTGCCAGATACGAACGATGGTGTGAAAACCAGGGATGATTTGGGTGTGTCTGAAAAGGGGGTATGACACCCAGTTATGGCTATGAAACTATGGGAATCGTGATGATGAACCAGTGGGTTGAACGGGTTCTTTGCAAAATTGAAGGTAGCAAGCCCATCGAATTCATCTAGTCAGAGTTGTCCAACCATATTTTTCTCACATCATTGGATTGGTGGGGAAATTAAAACCCGAACCTCCCCATCAAATTGGATGGGAGCAAAACCATGGGTTTCCGGTGACGATTTTCCCTTCAACCAATCCAGTGAAACCAGTAGCCCTTGGGCTTGGCCACTTCCTCCGGGACAGTTGGAGTACCATGGGTATCCCAAAACCCCCTATGTTGGTAGACCCTATGGCTATGGCCTACTAAATCACCATGATATTCCCACTATTCCCACTATTACCAGGCATTTAAGATCTTGAGTTTCTAAAACAACTTACCCATGGCTACGGAAAGTCTTGACGTAAATTCTCCCACGATTTTCCTGTGATTATCCCACTAGTGTTCCCGCTTCAATGATACCATTAGTTATACTAGCTGTATTCCCTATTTACTATTAATGATCCCATAGTACACAATGATTATTATCCCCATTTATTCCATTTTATTGTGGATATTATTCCATCACCCCATTATTATCCCAGTATTATTCTTTCTATCATCTCATTTGCCATATGAATGGATATTATCCCGCTACATCCCTTCTTATTCTTCCATTGATGTACCACATTAATGGATATGATCCCCTGAATTTTTCCATTTCACCTTCCAGGTCTAAGTAGCTTTTAGATCTTTTTGATAGATGGTGGTTTCCTAAAATGGGGGTACCCAAAAATGGATGGTTTAAAATGGAAAAGCCCAATCTAAAATGGATGATTTGGGGGTATTTCAGGAAACCTCCAGATCTGAACATTCTTAATCACTATCCCATAACGAATAGAGGTTAGTGACCCTTCCAGGTACTGGTCTCCTTCGTTCTCATGGTCTTCGTCGAAGAAGGCGACCGCGTCGACGGTCCCGCACAGTTCGACTCCTCCGTCGAAGCCGCGATGGCGGAGCTGCAGCGGCACCACTCCACGGCCTCGGCAGTACAGGAGGACCAGGTGGGGGACAACGGGAGATGTAGGAACCAAGCGGAAAAGAATGGGGCTTTAATGAGGTCTTAACATCTAGAGGGATTTTGGATGAGGAGTTTAATCATGATTTTCAAGGTGATTGATGGTGATCTAATTGGATTTGATGGTGATTTACTGGGATTTGATAGTAATTTACTGGGATTTCCATGGTGATTTGAATCTTTGATAGGCATGATGGCCAAACGGGGGGGAGTTGAAACCATTTCAGCCGGTTTCAGTGTTTTTTTTAACGATCCACATATGAAATGCGCCCATTTTGACTCACATTCCCATGAACTTGGGGTCTTTGCCAAATACATGTATAATTATATATACACATATGATAAATGTTTCACAGACGTGAATGTACACAACATGGCCATGTTCAGTAGCACCATTGCTGGTTCCTGATTCCCATTTCCAGACGCCAATCTATCATAGCCAGTCATGTTTGATCTCCCTCATGTGTGTTGAACCTAAGCGCGACAACTGGGGTTTAATACACCTCATTCAATTCTGGTGATGGTAGATGTAACTCTAATCCCACTTCTGGTGGGATATACTGTATATATATATATATAGATATACATATGTATATATTTATTTATATTCAAAAAATACACATTGTGTATGTGCTTAGATCATAGTTTCCACTGATCCCAATGTAATTCTGTGGCTATTTTTCAAAAAATCAGAAATCAAGACATCAAGCCACCATGAAATCCCATGAATCAATGAATTCATGGAAATCAGAACGAAATCAAGTCAGAATTCACAACGGGTTTATCTCCTGTCCCTTTTGTGCCGTCAGATCTCAGCCAGGTGTTGCGAGAGAAGTATTCGCGCTGGCGCGATGATCATGCTGGGGACCTTGGCGGGAAAATGGGATATATACATTACAAAAAGAAGCAATGGGTGTATCCATTGAATTATGGAGGATCATCCCACTTAGGACTAGGAAGTGGTTAATAACCATAATTAGTCGTAATCCATTTATAGATGGGATATCCCACGAATCGGAGCTTACCAATCAGGGATATCAAGAATATTTTGTTAAAATCCGTGTGATAGACCGACAAGGTGGTTCCCCAGCCAAGCTGGTGCAGATAACTCGGCGGATTCTATGGTTTATGGTCGGTAGATATATCTATAATTGACGGGGTTTATAAACCAAGTTATAAGTGGAGTGGGGGGCACCACCACCTTGTAGTTATAGAGTTACACCGGGGGGGTACTTGTGGACTTTATTCTTAAGTGGATTCCCGTCATACTTTTCAAAGGCAGGTTATGTTTCCACCTCAAGTCGAGTTCACTAACATTGACAACCACATGTTTGGTTGATTAAAGTTTGCTGTGTGTTTGTTCCATACGAATATTTGGTATGGCATCTATTTGTATACAGTTTTTGTTCATGAATTGTTCACACTGGACTGCTGGAACCATCAAACATATGGAATCTTGAGCACTCGCAGCTTTGCTGATCATGAGTGCAGCCAGTCTGCATCGCTCAACATCGCGAGCAGATCCAATTCTTGAGCTCATGGTATGAAGTTATGAATAATATGTTCTTAGCTACTTCGGAATGTTAAAGAGTTAAACCCTTATAAGATTGGGCTCATGGCCCACTTAGCAACTGGGTCCCCCACATCCCAGATATTAAGTGGGTAATAAGCGTTTCATTCCACCTGACAAGTGGAATGCAGCCCCAAGTAATCATATGTGCTAGTGTCAAGAGTTGAATGACATACCCCTTTTGGGGGATGGTCATACAACCATCAATAGAGTCTATTTCAATAGAGCTTGATATGCCATTGTCGCCATCAACAGGGGTCCATCACATCGCACTTAGTTATATAGTGGTTATATCATTTACCACCACATCCCACTCAGCAATTTAGCGAGTCCCGCAAGGAAGGTTGTCCTATGTATGACAACATAACAAACATCAACCATTTACTAATTGGGAAGCACCCCCAAATACAAGGTGGTGCCCCATAGTTTGCCAAGTTGGCTTAAAATCCGTTTAACTTCGGGGGCACCACTCTGATTGTCCTTCAAAGGTAGGTCCCCCAACTATCCCCCAATATATGTAGTCTACCAGTACATTACATACAGATAATATAGAAAATTGATATATCATATATGTACATTATTCAGATATTATATATAGGGATGGGATGGGCAAAAAACCCTATGGTCACCATTCTTTTTTGGAAGAAACATCCAGGTGTCAGGTCGCCGGCGGAGCAGTGTCATGGAAGCTGCTGGCACCGTGCTGGTCTCGTGCCCAAAACCAGGCTTTGAGGGTACCACAGGGTTGGGTGGGGTGTTCAGATATTTCCATATATTTCCATCCACATATTTGCATAATATAATTCCATTCTCATATATCTTCATATTTCCACATCCATTTCCATCTATTTCCATAAGTTTCCCACATACTATCCCATATATATATATAGTCATATATATTTCCACATTTCCATCTATTTCCATAAGTTTCCCACATACTATCCCATATGTATATATATATATATACACATACATATATATATATAGTTCCCACATATTAAAATCCAAAATATAGATAGCAGATACTGTACAAAACTCTACAAAAAAACACACCACATGTCTGAGCTCCACAGGTACTCCACCGCCGAGACAGGCGGTCACCTCCACTCCGTGGGCGGCTTCTCGGTGTTGCAGCCACCGCGGCTAGTGCCATTGAGGTGGGCGGCACTTGGGCGGGCGCGGGGCAACGTGGGAGTTCCCAAAAGGGGACCAAAAAAAGGAAGGAAACACCATAGGAAAAGGGTGATTTCAGCAAGAAACATGGGGGATTTCTTGGGATTCAGTCAGCTTTTCTTGGTGATAGCTAAGTTGGTGGACATAAGTAGGTCTTTTCTGTGGCTTCTGGTAGTTATAAGTATAGTTAATCAGGTTAATAAACCAACAAACAGAACTTTGGGGGCCACCACCTTGTAGGATGTAAACTTATGAGCTGATAGAACTTGATTTCCGAAGAAATAGCTTTGAATATGAATTGTGATTTTAAGATATTTACGGAACCAAAAAGGATAGGATAGTTATATAGTGTGATTTTTTTCGCGACAAGCATAGAGATTTCAACAAATACGTGTTTTACCACCAACAAACGTGACGATCTTAAGGGGAGTAATGGTCAAAAAACCACGAGAAAATCGGATCTCAGCCATGGTGAAGCGATGGGAGTAGAGTCAACAACCAACACTACGGGCAGATGTGGGACCTTGGGAACCATCAAGTTCAGTCATCTTCAGCCGGACACTTTCTTCCCATTTTTGGAAGACCCAGGAGATCCCAGAAGTCCTGAAATTCAGAAACACGTGCACCAACCGATCCATATCGGTCAATTCCCCAATATTTTTTCAGGGGGGATATTCTTGAATAGCCATGAAGATGTGGGTTTGTCTGAAAATAGGGTATACCCCCAATGAGGATGAACCAACGGATTTAGTGAGGTACACGACATTTTCAGGCAAACCCAGATTGTAAGTTTCGAAGTCCCGAGTTTGACTGCTGAAAGCGACCTCCTCTTCCAATTGCCGACTCCAAAAAGGGGATCCTCTGTGCTGAAACGCCCGCTTTGCAGGGACGACGAAACTCCCAGCGACGGAGGGGCAGGTGGCTGGGGGTTGCCATGGGTTTTTACTCCGATCAAACATGGCCATGGCGAATCCCCAACGAAATCGGCATTTACCGTCTGGTCATTTAACATAGCCATGGAAAATCCCCTATAAATGGAGGGTTTTAATGGGAACATCATCCAAAATTAGCCTTTTTCCATGGCTATGTTAAACAACCAGATGGTAAATGGGACCATGAACTATAAATGGGTGATGTGGATTCCGCGAACACAGCAAAGCTTGGCATTATGTTCACCAAACAGGGTAAGACCAACAGCTCAGGTTTCACGAATAAAAAGATAGGTACAAGATGGTTTTGCCTTGAGAACTCCCTAACAAGACATTGGGGTTTGCCAGTTTTTGTCCCTGAAAGTCACCATCCATTGGTCGCTGATTCGGATGATCAACTCTGCTGGGATCCTGCTTGGTCTATCAGTTTTTTGGGTCGGCTTTGGGTGGAGATATGCAAATATGACCTCAGGTAGCTTGTAGATCCGAATTGAATATCAAGACGTAAACCGACAAAAAGATAGAAAGGATCAGACACGTGTTTCCAGGATGTGAAACGATGATTCTTTCCCGAATTTGTCCCGATTTCCTTAAGTTTTCAAGCATTGTTTGGGGGTTGCTATGCTATCCCAGAGCTGGAGGGGTTGTTGTCCAATCCGTCGACAAGATCTGCAGATTCAATGCGTATCAATCTCCTATAAATCCCCACGAATCCCCCATATGCCATAGTTTCATGGTTAAACATGGTTAAACATGGTTAAACCACCATTAAATCAACATTTTCACATCATTGAATAGCAGTCCCCGTTAAGCCAGCCATCCATTTCCCCTCCAAAGCGATTTAAGCATGTCAGGTCAGGTCGGGGGCCATGAGGAGGCCAACGGCACTTCCTTGGTGATGGCTGGGGTAGTGCTCGGGCGGATTTTATGGGTGTGACCAAGTAAGAAGAGTGGGTAAACTGATGAACTCAGAACATTCGCTATCCAGTGTTCTTACTTGGTTATCAGTTATTAGTTCGATATGGCTATAGCATGTTGAAAGTATAAACTAATGACATATAACTATAGTAAACTTATTACTATATCATACTACATCATTGTTTAAAAGACTTTATAGTGATGCACCTTTCGCCTCAACTGGGTATGACCAATAACAATGAAGATGTAACCAACCACAATCATGGCGATTTCACTGGCAGAAGCTGGGGTAGAAATCCCATAGTGATTGGTGCCCACTTATTGAGTGCAACTGCACCCCAGAGTCGGGTTGTACTCACTGATTCATACTGGGATCACAGAAAGTGAGTACTGACTCTTTCGCCCAGACCATATATAAACTCTTCCATGGAAATTTCATGAAATGGGACCCAACAATCATCCTGAGCCATGTTGTGGACTTTCACTTTGCATGACTTAGCCGCCTCCATAGCTGCGGTAGCTGCTCTATCAGGCAGCCAACTCCGAATCTAGCCGAATCCACCTGCTTCATTTGGCAACAACTCGGATTCCTTAACCAAAGTGGGGATATGTTCATGCAGTTTTGGATATACTGTAATGAAAGTATACATATACATATACATATACATATATACTATTGGTAAAACAGTACTTTCTTGAGTACCAGAGCGACAAAAGTTGTATCACCTTTTGTCCGACTACCATGAACTACAGTTGTTTCTCATGATTTTCCCGATGAACGTGACCATATGTTGGTGTTAATTAAATCTGCCATTTCTTGAGACAAAACCAAATCATCTTGTTGGTAAGACACATGCCATCCTACATCAAATATCTATATGCTGTACATCTAATGTAATGTGTACACATATACATTACAATATTCTTGCAACATTTTTATTCTTACTCTGTCCATGTGGGTCAGCCCCTTTTTTGGATTATAAACTCCCATATTGCATTCGTATCCAGGGTGAACTTCTCCTGTTATAGAAACGCCGGCAGGCCGATCACGCTGAGCGACAAGTCTCAACAGGTGTGTGGGAATCGCTGTGATGGGAAGACATGCATCAATCATGAGGTTTGGCAAATGTAACAATAGATGATTTCAATATAGTAATAAATGTATGCTGTATTAATAGATCATTAAATGTGGCCATGTTGATAGATGTTTTTGCTGTATCAATAGCAATTGCAGAAATATACTCTATCATTGTGTGCAAAAAAATATGAACTTACTAATAAGTGACAGATGATATAGTAAGTGAGTATGAATTGCCACTACAAGCACCATCATCAGTATGAAGACAACCAACATAGAGTGAAATGATAAACCATGAAGGCATACCCTGCACCAACCAGTTGGTCGATCCAAATACAACATAGTGGTCGGAAAATCATTTTCCCTCTGATTGAAAAAAAGGCATATCCCAATTTGCAAAGAATGACTTAACCTGTTCGGGGTGGGCACCATACGGGGAGCAAACTGACCCCCAAGATATGTGGCCAGGGGTGACAAAAATGCTTAATGATGTTCTAAAGCTAAATGTATGATGCGATATGGATTCCAAGTCTAAAAACCCAGGGTGCACAGAACATGAACAGAATAGTCTTGATTGGGGCGGTGAACAGCTGCAATCAAAATGGGAAGAGAAGGGGTTTGGCCCAAAGATTGAGACATTTGCATTCTTTTTGGAGGAATCCAGGATGACCCAATCTTTTTCGGACGAACATGACCGGAGTTGGTGCAATGGAGATGCAACGGAAGGGGGAGATCACCTGTTGATCACCATCTTCAACACCTACTGCTGGATATTTCAAGGGTCCAATTCAGGCAGATTTTACGTCGGCCTGTTGGCAGGTTGGTTGATTTTGTTGCAGATTTTCTTTTTTATCTTTCCATGCTCCTAAAGAATCTATCCTCGTCTCAGTTTTGCTTTGATATCCCCCGTCTCTTTGATTGCTCCAACTCCCATTTCTGTTACTAACATCCCCATCTTCTGGGTGCAAGACCCGTGTGTTTGTTGGTTCAACCCAGCATTTGTGTTTGTTGAATCCCGAAGACCCCTGTGTACGAGGACACCCTCCGGTGTCCTGAAACATGGTTTGCTGGAAAAGCCTTCATCAGCTTCGAGGATTTTCAGATTAGATCGCATTTTTGATGGGGATTTCCACCCCAGCCATGTTTGAGTACCGGAGGGCAAGCGACGCGGTGCACCCATTTTCATGTTGCTTTACTCAAATTGTGCATCCCAGGTAGTAAGTGGTTATTATATATTATTATTACCTACATATCATTGGGGTAGAGTATTGGGTGTGTCTGGTGTCTAAAAAAAGGGTATACCCCAAACATGGCGTCGAAGGGAAAATGATGAGAAACCAGTGGATCTATGGGTACTCTACTTCCAGACAACCCATATTCCAAATCCAATTTTCCACGTTATAAACCATCATAAACCATCCAGCTATTGTGGATCCCCCATTTCAGGGAACCCCCAGATATTTCAATAAATCCCAATAAATCCCATGAAACATCAGCATTTTCCGATGGGTTTTCCTATGGTTTTCCAACGATTATGAACCACTTGCGGTTCCTGAGATGCCCGAGTTTTCTCCATGAATCCACCAAACTCCGAGCACCAGGAGCCATGAACCCTCAGAGTTCGCAGGCGGCTTAACAGCGGTTTGTGGTATCTTAAGGCAGATATGGAGAGATCATGGGATACAATATGTGAGATAAATTGATATAACATGAAGCAAACTTGGGTACTTCCACAAAAAGATGCAGACATGCTTTAATTTACATTTTTGAGTCAGCATTTTCAACTTTTTTGCATCCTTTTGGGGGTTTGCTATACCTGTAAACCGGTCAAGGGGGGTGCAGTTCCACGGTAAATATCCCAACATATTGGGAATCACCATGGTTACCTACGTAGACATCTTCCCTAGTAGGCACCCTTGAGGTAAACCTTAAGGGAATCACAAGAAATCGACCACAGATCGCAAGGACGATTGGGGTATTACTACCATATCATTCGAATCATATCAGCAAATCTAGCATCCGATAATCCAGCTATTGATCCAACATCCAGTGGCTTGAGAATTGGTTGTTGTACTGGATTTCTTCATGTTGAAATATTTTGAAAGAGTGAACGATATCCAATGATTGCTGTAAGGGATATTGTAAGGTATACTGTAAGCTATATATTGAATGAGTTGTTATATACTGGCTTGTCATCTACTGGATGATTGTATTGTTATATATCCTTCCAGTAATTAGAGTCAATCCTTTCCCCCCTGGATCACTGAATAGATACCCCCAGCCAATGACACACTAGGGAAGGGAGCTGGGATTCGTGGTTTTTGATGGGTTCCATATATTAGAGGAGACACATCAGTGTCTCTATCTATATCTGTATCCATATCTATATACAATATCCATATCTATATCTATGTACAATATCCACTATCTCTATCTCTCTACATGATTATGGATATCTCTATATAGTAGATATTTCTATCCATCTATATAGTAGATATATCATGATATATCCCTTCTAGATATTATCTCTATAGATAGTAAATATAGATGTACTCCATATCTCTACATTTCTATCTGCTATGGATAGATGAAAAGCATCCCATCCCATCAATCCCGCTGGTGCACCGCTCAAGGTGGTCCAGAGTTTTCTGCAAGCAGCTTCCGGGGAGCCTTCCAGCCTTGCAGGCCGCGGAGAACGGTGGGGGATTGGCGTCTTAACCATACGCAAATGCTGATTCAATGAGAATATAATGGGTATGCACATATATATATATATATATATATGGCTCCGGGGTGGTTTCGGGCGTTCTCAAAACCGATGCTCTTTGAGGGTGCATGACCAGGGCATTGGTGCAAGTCTGTGTTGGCCCACAAGAGCAGTGGTAGAAGTTGGTGTTGCTAGACAGGAGGCAACATGACAAGG
>BGPT01000272.1:381874-469839 GCA_003297045.1 Symbiodinium sp. clade C Y103 | reverse complement strand
GCAACAAGTGCACATGGTGGAGTACAGGTACATTCACAAGAAAACCCCTTCCAAAACACGTGCAAATTAGAACGCCCGAAACCACCCCTTAACCATATATATATATATGTATATATATATGTATATATATATATATATATATATGCATATGTATATAAGTATAATGTGTATATAAATACATACATGATATATATATATATATATATGTAATTATATACATAGACATATGTATATAATTACATATATATATATCATCATCAACTTTATGATGCTTACTTAACAACTTTCAACAACGAAGAATCGTATCTTGGATAATCCAAAAAGTGTGATCTAAGAATGAACCATTCAAAAAGGGTGATGGTTTACAATCCAAAAGGGTGATGGCTCGCCATCACGATGATTCAATCAACGAAAATGGTGAGCACACACATCAAAACAAGATGGCATTTTGCAGGAACCAACTACTGTAAGGATTTAGCCATCAATAGTGGGGATTTACCATCCAAATTGCTGATGATTGATGGCTTTATGAATACTGATGATCTATTTAGCCAATCATCTTAAATCTTCAGTACTGATAATTGACCCATCCAAAATGGTGAGCAAATCTAAAGCAATGCAACATGGTGAAAAAAACCACGCAGCACAGGTCGCGCTGGGCGGAAGGCCGCCGGTGTGTTGTTGGCATTGCTGGCGGGCAGCCTGACTGGGGTGCAGAGTCACTGGACTGGAGAATGGTGGGGTTTTCACTGCAGAAATGGTGGGATTTCACATGATTTAGCTTTTAAGAATGGGAAGATCATGGGGATTTCACTTGCAAACTTTGGGGATTGATGGTTGATTTATGCAATTTGGTGAAAAGTTGGACTTCTTAACCACTAGAACCAGGGATTCAATGGGATATTAGTGGGGATACAATACATCACAACACACCAACTACATGAAAAGTTGCATGACATTTCATGGAACTCTATGGAACTAGTGGATTTTAACAACAATTTACCCTCTGGTGAACTAACATAACTATGGAAAATCACCATTTTCAATGGGAAAATCCACTATAAATGGCCATTTTCAATAGCTACGTTAGTTTGCCAGAGGGTATATGCTGGTGATTGAAAGTTGCACCAGAAGAACTGGAGAATCCCACGATCAACTCAGACAGATCGCAGCCGAGGTGTGCCCGCATCACTGGTCAATCAGAGGCTGCAGCTGCACCACTAGTGGGTTGGTGTGAACATGCTGGATTTAGACCTGCAATTTTTATAGCGATTTCACGCCGAAGATGATTTCGACACCATCAATTTATGGGAAAATGATGTTCTAAAAACCATCTTTTTTTGCTGTTTGTTTCCTTTAAGATTTCAGACAACGCCATACTTCTTCTGACCGGAGGGTCACTCTTTGGATGATGATTGCATCCGCTCGCCGGTATCAATAGCTGATCAGATTCTCGTCTTGAAGATTGCAGTGTTTGGGGAATCAGTGTGAGGGATTCAACAGGATGTTGCAAAAACATTGGATTTAACCATTAGGAATAGGAATTTCATGGGATATCAATGGAGGTATACATAACCATACGGAGCCTCGGAAATCACCCCAGCGCAGCCTGGAAGAGCTATCCACCAAACAGCCTCAATCTGAAGCAGCAATTTTGCCGTTCAAGTTGAAATACCGGTATCCAAGTCTTTAACATGCCCCCACCCCACAGTGGCAACTTTTGATATGTTTGATATGCCTCTTCAAAATGCGTCCACCACTTCATGACCTGCAGAATATCATGATATGGCATGATATGGCTATAGCCTAAACATGGGATAGGAATGCACCCACGAACGGCTGGTTAGTCCTCACATCAAAAAGCAGCATTTTTTTGGATAAAGAACCTTGAGCCTTGAGCCAAAACTATTTGTTAGTTGAACACATTTTTTTTGTTTCTAGATATAATATGATATATTTGAACACCTATAAGCCTATAAGCCTATAACTGTAGTTTTCTATATATATTTGTTATTTTAACACTCCTTTTTTGTTTCTCAAATCACCAATGTTGTTGGAGGAAGCTCCTAAGTCCGCCGAAACGTGCCCTTCTGCACTAGGCACAAAGATGCCCCTGCCACCAACGTGGTTTTCCCCCAGTGCTTGGGCATCTACATCTGCAGTAGTCGCTTGGTTCCAGAAGCGTTGGACGCCATGGATGACGGCTATTTTGGATGGCCAGATGGCCGCATTTCCCATAAAAATGTCATGAAATGACACATATACAATGTCTTTAAAGCAGTGTCCTAAACCACCCATATGGATTGATAGTTTATACAACCCAGAACAATGGTAAATTTGGGGATGGTTTACTATATATTGCTTTGCTAACATTATTTCGGATGGCCAACTTTTCTCCATTTTGCGGGGGTCTTACTCTCCGGTGTTATCGGTCAAATGGCTTGCTGGAAAATATGTACCATTTAGTTCGATTATTTTCCCAGCTATAAATTATAACCCCCCCATTTATGTTTGATTAAGGGTAAGCTCCAGAATATGGGTCACAGCTAGGTTCCAGTCATAAAGATCCCTGTGTCATTGATGTTACGACCTCTATGACATTGTTCTTGCATAGTTCCAATTTATCTCTGCCCAAAAAGGTACACGACATGTTTAGTTCGGTAGTGAAAACAGGAAACGATGGGAACTGTCTGAGAATGAGCAGCAAGAAAAAACGTGAATTCTCAGGATTCAGACTGGGAGTATGATTGATACAGGCAACAAAATGTGAGCTTTCAACGATCATCAACAGTGAGCCTTTAGTTTTTTCTTTGCCGCTTGCTTAAGATTTTACCACCAGGGGGCCTTTGCCGCAGCATGGGGATATGGGGATGAAATGTCACTGTCCATTTTGGAGTCACGAAAACATCACCAGGGTGACCTCAACCCACTGGTTGTCCAACATCTGACTTCGTCCGAAAATAGGGTACTCATGGGTACCGCCAATTCCAAAATGGGTTAGAACATCAGTTTTCCAGATTCAATGGCCATACATTCGGCCTTTCCCCGCGGTACTCAAACGTGGTTTTCTGGAAAATCTCCCATTTATAGATGATTTTCCCAGCTAGAAACCTGCATTTATCGTGGATTTTCAATTGCCACGTACAGGAGGGTATATGCACCATTTTCTGAGACCCATCTGCTGAATCCACTGCACCTGCGGGTTGAGGTGCTATCTACTTGATGCTAGGGCGCCTGAGAAAACCAACTCCAAGACCTGGGTTTGGGAGGCGATTTTTCAGAAACGTAAGCAAGCCATAGGAATGAATATCATGGGGATGTAGCAGAGGATATGATATGCCCCCTGGCAATCAAAAATTGTACTGTAATTCATGGAGGATTTCCCAGCTTTTTGACGACCGGAGGATACATCACTAAACTCGGGTGTTTTTGCAAACCAATTGGGGGATGTTGACGCATCTCTAGATTTTTTTCATGCTTGAGGACACCAAGAATCCACAGTTAGATGGTCTTTCTGACACAGACGTCCATAGGTCTGGGGTCCAACCAATTTCATTTTCGCAAAGAAAATTCTGCAAAAGCCTAAACGATTGTCATTTTTTGGAAGGCAAGGGGCTTGGGATCTGAAACAGAGGTCTGATTTTGAAGCGGAAAAGCATCTGACACGATGTTTGTGCGCCAATTGTTTGTCGGTTTTGGCATTGTTTCTGACTTGTTCATGATTTTGCCAGATTTTGACCCTGATGTGTATGTTCAAAGACTAGTGAATAAATGATTCTCTTGCTTCTGTCCCAAACTTTCAGCAATCCTTACAGTATCTCATTTCAATTGAGATCTGGGGACTATGAGAGTACACTTGATTTATTCACATTTAAATATCTTCCTTTCTAAGAAAATGACCAAAGTGCAAAGCAGTTTGTGCTTGTCTGCAGTGCACTCACAGGTAAATGCAAAGGTTTAAAAGGAACAGTGCCTAAAAGGCTGCATATTTTGTAGGACTAGTGTTGCTTTGAATAAACACTCTTTGAACACAGTTTTGGAGAGACAACTATTGCTTACCTCAACATAGACAGTCAATTCCGGTAGATGAAAAAAATACATGCTTGAGAAAGGAATTATACTATACCCTTTCTGACACCAATGTCGCATAAATCACTATAGATATATCCACCACAAACCATGACAAACCTCCTTATAAATCAACTTCCCTACCAAAAATAACGTCTATATAAATCTCGTAATTCCCACAAAATGCCATAAATTTCCATGAAATCCCATAGAATCTCATGAAATCCCATAAAATCCCATCAAAACTCACCGTCTTTGCATCCCCAACTCATCCCCAACTCATCCTCCACCGGTGCTGCACCGAGATATTCCGCCGCCGCCAAACTGGCGGGTTGGCGCGTGCCGCATTCGCCCATCCGCCCGGCCTATTTGAGCGGCTGCGTGTGGGCGGTGGGTCCGGGAAACCCAGGATGGTGGAGACCCTGGAGAGAGCCGAAAAGGAAGAAGAAAAGATCCTATGAATTTGGGGAGTATGGTTGGTTTTGAAGATTTGACACTTGGGAGTTTTGGTGGTTGTTTTTTCAGGTATTTGATATTTGGAGTTTTGAAAAGAGGATGATTGTAGTATTTATGTGGGATGGGGAGCTTGCTACAGTGTGCTACAGTATTTCAGCGGACTGAAAACAAGGGAACAGTCAACATGTGGCCAGGAATCCATACCTTGAATCGTGCCCTTTGCCAATTCGGTGTTTGCGTATAGACTAAAAACATTATCAAATTTGAGACCCAGTTGCCCAGTTGCGAGGTTATTGCCGTTTCTGACATATAGAACACATAGAGAACATCTACAGACCAGTTGACTACTCCATAGATGCCAAATCCATATAAGCACCAATTCATGAAGAATGATGGGTTTGGATTCGCAATGGCTACTTTTAGTTGATTGTTTGCAAGCGTGAACCATGGCTCGTCGCTGCCCAATAGTTCTAGATCCTCAATATGATAAGCCGCTTGCAGGTCCATATCATCCCGCTTTTATACCTCCAGTTACACAAAGGTCATATCCACAAAAGGTTGCAGAAAAAGTTCAAATTATTCTATATCTTAGATTGGAGATTTCGAATCTTTTCCGCATCTTTCCGGCATCTTGGGGGGTGTTGCATAGAGGTTGCCCCTCCAGTAGTTCAACATGGTGGCTGGAGAATCCCGCATTTATATCAATAGACGATTTTTCCAGTCAACCCTCCAATTTTGATGGGATTTTCCCCTATTTCCTAGTGATTTTCCCGGTATTTTCCACTCATTCCCCCATGAAAAATTCTAAAAACGGGATTTTCCCAGGGATTTTCCCCTAGTGGATGGAATAAAGCTATAGTCACAATCCGCAGGTGACTTCCAGTTTCGAGTCTCCCCAGGCTTCACCTTCATGATCACTGGCATCTCATCGCTGGGCTTCTCCATCGGCTATACGTGACCTGATGTGAATTGCCCCCACTCTGTTTTAATGGGGATCTAACGAGTTAACAAAAGATGGGGATTCTACAAATTCTAGCCATGAATCATGGAGGATGTGAAACTACTTAGATGTGACCAATCATAAAACTTGTGATCTAATGTATGTTGGTGATATAATGGGGATTTTTATATAACCGATAGCAATTATATCTCTATATATATATATGGTACCATGTATGTACATGCAATAAGTAGTTATGATTTTAAGTTATAGTCAGGGGTGCACCCCAGGAAGTGGGAATGACATATCCAGTGATATGCATTAGATAAGGGTGTTTTTCGCTACTTACGATTCCCGAGTTGAACCCCCGCAAGAAAGGGAGCGTTCTAAGCCATAAAAAAGTTCAAGCAAAAATCATTTTGGATTTGGGTTCTTCTTAAGTTAACCCAAGAGTTGATGCTAATAAGGAAAGAGTAACCCAAGAATCTTTCAACCGAAATATATAGATCTTATCAAGTGGATCAGTGGTGAATCCCAAGCCATACACCTGGCAGTTGTAAAGCCTTAAGATCCTGGGAGTTACAGCTCAGGGTTCTCCATAGCTGGGGAGATGAGGATTTTTGTTCACATTTTTTCCAAAATCTCAGGCAAACTCGGGTTGTTTTACCCTCTTCTCTTCGCTGAATCAATGGTGTTTTGGGGGGCAGAAACCACGACTGAGGCTGGACGCTGTGGGGCCACGGGGCCTGAGGGACGACCCATGGACTTGGGTGACAGGGAAGGTGCTACTGCATGTGGGTGTATCCGAAAATAGGATATCCTCAATTACAAGGGATGATTCATATTTCCCATTGAACTTGCGATTTTTTCTATAGGTGTATCTCAAGAGCCAATTTGAGATGTGATGAGTGCCCCATGTTTGTATTTTGGAATAGTTTTTTTGAGATGGCTTTCTGCAATATAAACATGGGGCACCAAAGAATATGTCGGTGACCGAGCAGGTAGGAGCTGGTATGAGCAGGTATGACTCAATTGAAGTGTATTCAAGGTACAACTCTGGATTTAAGCTGGGACACAAAAATAAAGTGCTGGGAGGACTGCAAATGAATATCCCAAAGGAAACAGAATTTAGGGATTTTGTAGTCTTGAATACGGGGTCAAATTGTCACATCATTATTTTGGCTCCCCCTATCGTGTTGATCCTTTCACAACGGCACACATGCGACCCGTATTGGTGTGCCAGAAAATCAAGCATGCCCTACAGTGGCTGTTTCCGTGAGAACATGATGACTAAGCAATTTTCAGACAAACACCTGCGGATTTGGAAGATGATCATTGGATTCCGGGGGAAATGAGTTACAGCTGAAGCGGCCAAATTTTGATACCTAGATGTTGCCAGAATGAGCAAAATTGGGGATCCCCAAAACCATGGGTTTCAATACTAAAATGACATATCATTTTGGATGATTTGGGGTGCCATCCATTTTAGGAAACCTCCATTTGTAACAAGTGGGTGATTTTACCCATCAAAGAATTGAATAAAGAATTGAGATGCATTGGAATATCGCATTAATCCTACAACTTGCGAATTCTGGCAAAAATCGAAGTAGCCTGGCTGACCAAGGCCCATTGTAATTGCCAGTCTTCTATCCATATTCGTCTTCAAGGATCTTCCAGCTGGGTGATGGGTGGGTACCACATACATCCATGTACCGTGCTACGATTGAATGGGTATATGGTACGGCTTTCAATTTTTGAGCGGCGCATGTTGTGGGGCTCACTTTGAGATTGTTTTCAGAATTGGATATTGCAGTATACTGGAAAATTGTGTGCCTCAAGACGATGAAACTTGCCAGGGAATTTGGTCCCTTCTCCAGTCGCACGTTGAGTATTTTCAGTGGACTCCATTCCATGTTGAATCTTGACCCCTGTGCCTGTCAAACTTTTGGCACTTCAAGGGGGGAAGGGCGGACTTGGCGGCCCCCAAATCTGGGACCATCATATCATGATTTCTTGAGAACACATCGTGGAAAACGCCGAGACCTTAAGGTGGACGCCCCAAAGATCATGTCAAAACTTGGGTGCCCCCTGGCTATTCTTGTCCTAGACCTTGGTACTCGTGGTGTTTCTTTTTTCCTCCAGATCTATGTTTGTTAGGCTCAGCTGCTTGTGGTGACTGGATCCCGATGGTTTTCACGGTTCTGGTCGAATCACTCGTATCTTTGGAGCGAATCCCTTGATGAAGTTTCCCATCTTTTTCTGGGTTGGACAAAATTTCTGTCAACTTTACTTGCTTCTAGGAATCTCCAAAAGCATCACAACATGATTTACCACTGTTTCTTGGGATTGGATTGTGCGTATTTCTATCTAACTTTGGGGGTTGCTACAGTTTGACCCGAAATTACCACATAAGTCAGTAAGTCACCCCAGTTCTGGTCGGTTATAACCCCATTTGAACATATTGTTTAACCATACACATCACCGGTTATATGGGCTTTAGCTGTAGAAAACCCTGCATTTTTGAGTGCAAAATTCGGGATCCGCCCACGGTAGGAGATCACAGAGCGACATCAGTTGATTCTCTACGGTCAGGGTTGGGGAGGATGGGCATTTGACCTAGCTCAATGGGGATTTTACTAGGGGAATACCTAGTGAAAAAAGATATGGTTTCACCAACCACAATGGGGATATCATGGGGATACATGATATATAGCCAACAATATGAACATGATGTTAGGATGTGTCTGAAAATGGTGTATACCCTCCAAAACGGCCATTTTTCATGGGGCAAATCATGTTAGGATGTGTATGAACATGCGTTTTTTTTCCCCTGGAATTTCAGACAAACCCATATGATCCCATATGGGAATTCACGAAAATTGAGGACAACCAAGAACCGCCCTTAAATTCTTCATGGAATCCCATGGTTCTGGTGGGTCCCTTGGAGACCCACGTGGATCATTGAAACCAGCCGTTTGTAAATGCGGGTGTATGTAATTTCTCATGTACCAGATGAAGCTCAGGACAAGCACGATAAAAAATTTCATCAACATCATCTCATGCACAATTCTTGTATACTTTTAGTAAACTGTGCCGTTGGGCCGACAAAGCTACACATCGGTTTCTGCCCGGTCCAACTAGAACTGGATGGTCCTGCTTAGATGTTGCCAAAATGAGCTAAGTGCTTAGTAAGTGGATCTATCCCAGTCATTACACGAGCTATAGCCCACTTGCTAGCCACTTGGCATCTAAGTGATGCCCGTTCTTGAAATTTGGGCTTTCTCAGCAGATGGTTCTGTGAATGGTGCTCTTGAAATCTCCAAACCGTGAAACGGCAGATCCCCTGACAAGATCCGCTAAATCCAAGTCAACTCCAGGTTCAAAAACTTTTTTTCTTCATCCAACTAATCCTTCAACTGCCATTTTTGCCCTACTACGATCTTTGGTTTCGTAATGGATCGATTTGTTGATTTTGGATCAGGGGACTGGAGAGGATGGTTGGGAATTTCTGGCTTCCCTTATTAGTGGGAGAATCCTTGGAGGTTCAGATTCCTGGTTGGTTGAGTGAAATAAGCCATGGCATGTAACACTTGACTTAGGCATTCCCAAGTTCGGGGATATTGTTGAAGCACATTGAAGCACTAAGTGCCTCCCGGCAGAAACTTGTAGAGTTTGATAGGGGGACAGATCAAGACCTAGTATACCATCTTTGCGGGGATGATTTTGATGTTCACTGAGGGCACCAGGGTTTTGATCCATCGCCAAACACCGTTGATTCATTATGTTACCCTCCGGTGTCATCAAACATGGCAATGGAACATCCTCGAACTAAATGGAGGTTTCAGTGGGAAAATCATCGAACTAGATGGTGGATTTTCCAGCCAGCCACGTTGACACCGGAGGGTATTTAGAGCTGACCCTTCTTTTCGGCTCCGCCGTAGGCATTGCTTTCACGCTGCAAGTGGTTGGCGTGATCTGCATGTCTTCAGCATCAACCTAGGTGTGGGAGATTACAACGGTTAGCTGTGGAGGTAGCACCAACGCTGGGGATTTCTGGGGGCATGTCAACGTATGCCCAACTAGACATGGGCGATATAGTTGAGACATACATATAGTTATTTTGATTGACCAACATTACCACGCTTGGGTCGATGTGAAAATTTGGGTATCACCAAAAAAAAGCAATGTTAAAGGAAACTATGATGATTCATCATCATGTTTTCCGGGTACCGCCCTATTGCGGTACAACCAACACTTTGTATATTTGGGGATACAACTCTAATAAAACCGGTGACGTGACTGGTTGATGGCTCCGTTTTCCACATGATTCACTGCTAGAAAGTGGGACGATGATACCCACATGAAAAGATGTTCACGGGAATGTTTGGGGGCTTTAGTTGTCATTAACCAATGGATGTATGGGGTTTTGCCGCATACATTAGTTGACAACCCATGAGAATGGGGTGTCATGAAGAAATCAATCCATCCACATTTCTCCAAAATAAGTATATATAGTAATAATGATGTAGAAATGGGGTGTGTTGATGAGTCAAAAACCCATTGAAATTGAGATATCATGAATCATGGGGTGTTTATCACAGGTCCTGGGTGCCTTGTGACATGTTTTTCCAATCTCCATAGACCATATGGGTTTCTCTGAAGATGAGGTATACCCCCACATAGCCATTTTCAATAGGCAACATGATAACATGATGATACACCATTGGCTTTTGGGATACCCTATTCTCAGACAAATCCATATGGGGGGTTCCATAAATGGAGGTACCCAAAAATGGATGGTTTATAAGGGAAAATCCTACTAAAATTGATGATTTAGGGGTACCTCTATTTTAGGAAACCTCCATATACTTTATCTACGTATATTTGATACTAAATTTATACATCCCCTCCAGGAATCAAACGTCGCAAATTGAACATCCCTCATTTCGTTCGACGTTGACTTCCCAGCGAACTAAACCCTCCATGACTAGGCCACGGGGATTTTCCAATTATTGGATTACCAGAGGGTAGTCTACCTGTCCGATCTCATGGGGTATCCCAGCCACATCTGCAGGAGGTGAAACTGAGCGAAGCATGGCCTTCGCGCAACGGTTGGAGCGTTGGAAACCGCTGCGGAGGACCATCAGCATGGATTGGCTATGTAATGTATATTATGTATATTAATCAATATTATAGTTGGTCCATTATTAAGCATCATGAATTCATACATAATGTATGCTGTATACATATATATATATATATGATATTATATAATTATATATATATATACACATGTTATAATGGAAAAAACACATGGATTTAACCATCAACAATGGGATATAGGCTTTCACCAGCTAGATCTAAGGATTCAAAAAGTCAAAATGGATGTAAATCAACAATTTTCTGGAGATTTGTATAGCAATCATTTGGATTTATATGCCAAAGTGATTGATTCAATGCTGATTGAGTATTAGTAGTTTTGTGGTGGTATATTGGTGATAGAACAGGCATATGATGAGGATTTATGAAAAATATTGATGGGAAAAATGGTGAGACCATCCACCCAATTAGCGACTGGACCCTGACAATCACCAGTATTTAGAGGAACAACTGGTCTTCGAAACTCCAATTCATGGCAGGGTCTATGTTAATGGTAGGTGGGCCATAACCCAATATCTATACAACTGTGGATATTCCATATCGAACTGGGCGATACCATCCTTATTGACCAAGTAAGGGACAATTTTTCTCCATGTTTTCCTATCATTCTCCCTTAGACCAGTTTTGGGTTTGGATTTCTGGATGGAAACTCGGGACCACCCAATGGCAAAATCGCTCAAAATCATCGAATCCCAAAGATGTGAAGTGTCCTCCCGGGTCCTCGCCTGCTTCCTGCAGTTGAAGATGGTCCTCAAAGTTGCGTCTCTGTTCCGTCAAAGTTGCGGCACGGGGACGGTGGTTTTTTCGTCGAAACTGCGCGTTGCGCAGGGAACCTTGGTCCTTGGTCTGCAGAAAAAGTGGCTCGGAGGTGTTGGGATCGTCATAAATGAGCTGCATGGTAATTCATTTGGAGGTTTCCTAAAATAGGGGTACCCCCAAATCATCCATTTATAGATGGATTTTCCATTATAAACCATCCATTTTTGGGTACCCCCAGCCATTAGCGGAAAATCATCGAACCAAGTGGGCCGCGGCTTCCAGTTTGCGAACTGTAAGATGTTTGGGAAGACTTCCTTGAAATCTACGCCGCAGTCATGGGCATTCATATAGCAGGTGTGAAGCAACCTGTGTCCTAGATCATCCATGTATAGTGCTTCCAGTTCAATCAAGGTATTGGTACTCGCAAATGACCCGACCCCCTCAATTTATAGTTGCAGGCATTCAGAGCATCGCAGCAATCGCAGCTTGCAGGTCAGAGTGACACTTTGAGACTCAGCAGATCGAAAGGGGTCCCAGCAAAGTCATCTTGACGTATTCTTCGGACCCCGAGTCCAAGTCGCAATGGATGCATAGAGTCAGAGTCATAGAGCATGAAATTCAGCCACAGTCTGCTGCACCGTTTTTTTTTTTTTAAAGGACCACCGGCCTTACCCGGTGGCTTCCAGAGCCATGAAAGCGATGAAGCCAAAGTTGCTTTTAGCACCTTGGCCATGGATGCAGCTGTGTGGGGACCAATGGTAAGATCCATTTTTGAAGACCCAGTTCGTTCATGGCTGTTTTTCGTTTATATAAGGCTCCCAAAACGATGGAAACGGTGAGATTTGCAACTTTTTTCGTCCCATCCTGTGACTTTCCTATCCATCTTTCTTTTAAAGGTGCTATAAACCAATGTTTTCTAGAATATACTCTAGGTGGGCAGCATACAGGGTGGAAGGTTTTCGGTGGAGGAGCATGATCCTCGCAAATTCAATTCGAAATCATATATATATATATAACTTGTGTTTGTCTCCATCATTCATCCCTAATCCTACTCCAGATATATCCAGATATTTTTATATAGTGATTTTTCAAAATTACTATTTACATATATTTACATGCATTTTGCCCGTACTATTCCACAATCCAGATGTTGAATTTATTTTAGTACCACCATGCATGGTAAAACAAAACAGATTTCTTTGGACCCCTGCGATCGCAGTTTTCACAGCAATCCACCTCAAGGGCCCCCGGAGATAGGGCTGGATGATGCAAGGCCCCGTAGGTAAGATCTAAGCAGCCAAAAATTGTTTGAAACCATAGAACAACCATATCAAATGGGGATCTACCAAGAAAAAACGGGGATTTAATGGGATTTATAATTGATCTATGATGGGTAAGTTGACAAACGTAACTTAGGTTTACAACATGGTATCATTCTGGATATTTATAATGATCCCGAAAAAGATGCCGAACAACTTCAATTTACCGCTACCTTACAATACTAAAAACGAATTTAGCAACTTCTATCTAACTTTGGGGTTTCTATATCGAGCTTGTTAGAAAAATGGCACACCAAGTCTCACCAGCCTGATCTTTGGGTCACGTCAACTGCCGTCCTTATTCCAGGGGCATGCATCTGGACAGATTGGCTCTTCATTTTCTAGTATGTACCATTTTTTTTTTTTTGAGTATCTCCCCAACATTTCTTGGTTCCATCCGCTTCAAAACGGTTCAATCCTCAAATAGGCTTGTCGGAAGGTAGGGAAACCCAAAATTCGATGGTTGATCATTAAAATTTGATGGGATTTTGCTGAATATTCATGAAAACATGACATTCTTCACCAAACTTTGGGGTTCCCTCTGCTAAACCAACATAACTATGGAAAATCCACCATTTTTTAAAAGGAAAATCAACTAACTTTCTATGGCCATGGCTTCAATAGCAAACTGTTAGTCATTACCAGAATTTTTTTCCCATCATTTGGATCTCATGGCTGCCGCAATCGCTCGGCTTCGGTGCGCAAGGTATTGATTGGGGCCTTGGGGTGGCAGGCCGAGTGGCGATGGGTCACACTTGGGACGACCGAATCTCCAATCACTACTAAGGTGGTCTACAACCCCCCAAAACTATAGTTAAGTAAGCTAAAACAATCATAAACCACCCATGACTGGGAATGGTTGAAATCCCAGCTATAAAAATGGTGAATTTGGAGATGGTTTATGGCTTTGTTTTACCAACATTATAGTGAAGTATCATAAACCATAGTAAAATTGGAGTTATTGGCACCAACTTAGCTGTCGTTTGGGGGCCCCACTTTGTAGGAATAGCCTGGACATTCCCTTCAACCAGCTAGACTGCACTTAAACCAATCCATTAAGCCTGGCCAATATGTAATTCTCCTCTAGTTGGTGGATCATCCCACGAATCGTGGTTGTTAGTAAGTCCCCATTTTTTTTTTTGCTTATTTTATACAACTGGCTGAACTAACCATGGTTATAACCACTTACGATTCGTGGGATGATCCCCCAAGTGATTGTGGTGCTTTTCAAGTTCATTCATCAATTTGAACCAGATTTTTCAATCCTTAAAGATGGGTGATGCTCCATTTTATGATGCAGTTTTCACTGGACTTGAACCCACCAGTTTTCTGGCTCAATCTTTGGTACTTGAGTACTTTAACAATGCTTTGCGGTAAATGGAGATATTTACTCACCAGCTTCAAAGAAGTTCAGGGTATCTACCCTCTGGTAATTTAACATAGCTGTTGAAAATGGCCCTAGAAATAGTGGATTTTCCCATTAAACATGGTGGATTTTCCATAGTTTTTGGTATCTTTACCAGAGTATCTAAGGTCCGTAAGGTTAGTCAGAAGTGTTGCTCCCTGTCAGGTGTGTGGTCCCACCTTCTCAGCGCCGCCAAGCGCTCTCAGTGCGCAGCGAGTGCCGTTGTCGACGGGGTTTGGTCCAGGGGCCCGGAGGGTGGCTGAGCAGGTTGTCTCTGGGGTCAAGGTCATTTCCTGAACTGGGGATATTCCATATGTGATACCCTCTGGTAAACTAACATAGCTATAGAATGGCCATTTTCAATAGCTATGTTTGTTTACCAGAGGGTATGGTATAGTAGGGTCCAAAATCGGTGGATTTTCATGGCCAGATTGGTGATTCAACCAACAAAAAAACTAGGGATGAAACCACGCATGATGGTGATTTTATTAGGAATTTGTCCAGAAACAACAGGAGTTCGACCAAGAAAAATCAGGATTTATCCCCATAGTTGTGCTTGGGGGTGCAGTAAAAACGGATTATCACTAACTGGAACTATAGTACTATAACTATCCACTTGAATAATGTAGTTGTTTTGACAATAGTTACAATTATCATGTTCCAGTAATAACTATGGCAATACTCCACAGTTACCAGAATTCAAGTTATGTGGATTGGTACCATAGTTACCCTCCCGTAAACGTTAACATAGATGTGGAAAACCCACCAGGACATTGCAACGTGCATTGGATCTTAACATAGCGAGACCACACCTGAACAAGAAGTCAACAGGAATGCAGATATAATTCTTTTTCCGAACGCGAAACCATGGGTTTTCCACATCTACGTAAACGTTTACCGTAACCCTAGGGTCTTAGCCATTGATAACCCCCAAGTGTAGTCTCCGACGAAGCGACAAATGGCAATGAGCCTCAAAGTTGAGACTTTTCTCATCATTTTCCCATCATTTTCGAACACATGGCCATTTTTTGTGGGGGATGAATTGCCCCTTGACCCAGAAATCAGAGATCGGCCAGATTTCTTGATGATCCAGCTCGGCAGCAGATTTTTCATGGATTTTGGATGATTTTGGGGACCCTAGATGTTTTCTCTATCTCTATAGTCCACCCAGAGAATCAAGAGGGTTTTTACATGCGGTAGAATCAAACATACAGGACAAAAATTGTTATCAATTTTTGGGGCTCTACCGCATTTTGAGACAAACCCAGAAAGAAAGGTGCCATCTTTCCATTCCCTCGCTCCTTGAATGTGGAACCAGCCCCTCGATTGGATTCAAACTTCCCTAAATGGACAAAATCCCTAAGATCACCCATGAAAATGCGCAGTTCCACGTGGGTTGAATAACTTTGACATCTTCTCCAGGAAAGGGCCCGTCCAAACGATAGGTGTCTGTTGGTTTATAGCTAGGTTTAGCGGGCTTTGTCAAGGAAAAACAATTCCAGTTGTATGGGTGCTTGTAAATCAACTTTCTACATACCATCCGGTAAATCAAACATGGCAATTGGAAATCCCCCATTTTTGGATGACTTTCCCATTAAAACCTTCATTTTTCGAGGTTTTTCCATTGCCACGTTTGATTGCCGGAGGGTAACTTGGGGGCCCTTCTTCTGTCCTTCCCATTGAGCTTCGCACGTTTTTCCAACTGGCGGATTCAGCGAAAATTCCCGACGTGATTTGGCTCCGGTGCGCTGGCACGAGGTATCATGCTTCGAGAGGAAGCCAGTTTAGTTTGGTGGTGGTTGGTCGTTGTAGCCCTGGGATGGTAAAACTGACTTGTGTAGTTTGTTTGGGGATAGGAAAAACTTCTGAGAACTGCAAGTTTCAGTGCTGGATGTGAGAGCATCAGATTTCGCTTTCTGAACTCGTGAATCTTCTTGTCACCCCCAAGATGTCTGAAGAGATGGAGTAATAGCATGTAAAATCACGATCGTATCCCATAACATCATTATGTTTGAATCTTTTTGATGCTTGAAGTCCCATAAAATCCAGCTTTTTCTTGGTTCATGCACGTCATAGCTACATAGAAAACCTGCGACGGAATTGTGAAAAGGGTGATGCCATGGATCTCCCAACAGTGCCTCTTGTGACGGAGGATGAGGTGTTGCTGAGTGGTTGGCTGGAGAAGCTCGGTGGGTTTGTATTCCCAGCCGTTTTTTCATGGAAAAATCATGGGAAAATCATGGGAAAATGGAGAGATCATGGGGATATGGTGGGATAATCAAGTAAGAAAATAGGCTTTGACTGTGACATGGGAATTTGATGACCAATGGACATATGGACATCTGCTGGAAATCCTCACATAGATGGTTATGGGTGCATTTCGTGTCAAGTTTTAAGTGGGGTTTACAAGAACTTGACATGATATTTGGGTGTGTTTAAAGATGCGGAATACCCCAAACTCTGGCTTGTGATGTCTCTGTTCCCATGGACATCAGTCACAGATACTATACTAACACCTCAGCACACAAGGCCCCGAAGTGCGGGAAGTCATCACAGTCATCATCACTTTGCCAAAGAAGTCAGTCCCATTCCCCGAATGATTCTTGAATTCTCTTCACGGGGCCTCCAGAACGAAGAGATCCAATACTAAACCAGGGTGTATTTTTGGGTCTTATAGTAGGGGTTATCCGATAGTCATAGTTAACAAGCAGAAAAGGGATGAGTTGATAGTTGGCATTTGATGTTTGCTTTGTTACATTCATAGGGACTCAAACCAACAAATCATGAATAAGATAGGCTATATATATATATATATACATGTCTCAACGCTAACGGGGGTAAACACGAAAACACTGAATGTTTACTGCTAGCATTGGCTTAAGGTTTGGTATGGTTTACCACCCCCCCGACTGTAAGTGTCCGGTTTGCAATTGCATCTTGCGGATCTGCAATTTGGTTGGGCTGGGTGGTGGACACGGTGGCTACTTGCAGTTCGTGGCCACCCGCCTGCGCCTGGTCGAAGCTGAGCTGAGGGACGAGCTACAGCGCCTGGGTCCGCCAGCTGGGCCTGTTAGTGGTGGGGGAGCAGCGCCACCTGCTCCACCTGCGGTAGGGGAGGAACCACTAGCCTCCCAAGGTGCAAGCTCCCACGGGGGCCTGAGTTGTAAGGGAGCCCCGCCAACTCCCCCAGCTCACCTAGAACCAGGAGCCGCCAGAGAAGGGAAGACAAAAGTAAAGGAAGAGCCGTCTGCTGAGAAGGAGAGCCCGCCGGTGCCAGGTGTTGAGGACTTGACAAGAGGAGGAAGCCCAGCACGTCCTGCCGGTAGTCGTAGGAAGCCAAGTCGAGAAAGGAGGAGCCACAAGAGGGGAGATCAGTAGGAAGAGGCAAAGTGAGAAGCATAGGCGAAGCAGAAGTCGAAGAGATCGCAGGAGGAGAAGTGACAGAAGCCCGAGTAGAAGGAGCCCAGGTGGCAAAGAGAGGAAGAGCCGCCCAGACCGACCACCAGAACCTCCACACCCACCAAAGCATCGAGGACCGATCTTGGGGCAAGAGAACCAGCCTATCCGCCCCCTGAACACGGACGTGGACCAGGGTGGCAGGGTGAACTGCCAGTCAGCAGTCACCCCCGGTGGAGTTCCAGCACAAATAAGGGCCAAGTAAAAAGGGCAAAGCAGGAGCGGCTGAAGGGAGGACCCATGCCTCCTAAGCAGAGGAATCAGAGGGTGCTGAGGAGACCGGCAGCCAGGATGCCAGCTCTGAGGCGGCCAGCCCGATCTGAGGAGACGCCAGAAGCTTTGGTGGTCGTTGGGAGCCGGAGGAAGCAATTTGCGGAAGTAGACCCCAGAGATCTTTTGAAGATGGGCCCCATTGTCATAGAAGAGGGTCGTTACTACGGGAGGAGGGCAGCACTAGCAGGAAAAGTCGTTGGGTTGAAGACCGAAGGTGATCAGATGTATGCAGAGCTTGAGACATACGGCACAAAGGACGAAGATCTTTTGAGGCTGCTGAGTGGATTGGAGAAAAGGCGAACTTTGATCCACCTCTGTGGAGCTGATTGCCGGGGCCTCATCACTGACGAGTTGCTGGCGCATGCAAAGGAATTCGAAGAGGTGGATCTCAAGCGGGTCCCATGGCTGACCAACTTGAAAGCGGCCAGAGAGGAGCTGGCTGAAGATGATGAGATGAAAAGACTGCGAGAGGAGCAACAGCGCCTTGAGAAGGAAAAAGAGGAGATGGTGAAACTTGACAAGGGGAAGGAAAAGAAGCGAAAGAAAAAAGAGGAGAAGGAGGATGGGAGGAATCGAAAGTCTCCCAAGGCTGACAGAGATGGATTAGAGGTGGGGCAGAAAGCCCTAGAGGCGGTATTCAAGGATACGGGACTCGATCCAGTTCCCAAAAGGAGAGCAAAGATGCTCAATCGGGCAAGGAAGCTTCTCAAATCAGGGAAGAAAAAGAAGAAGAAGGCAAAAAGTAGCAGCAGCTCCTCGGGGGCCTCCAAAAGCTCGACCTCCAGCAGTTCTACGTCTGGTGCCTATGACGAGGGGCTGTATGACGAAGAACAAAGATTACAGGCAGTGTGGAGGAGGTTTCCTGGAACTTTGACCTCAAGGTCAATCCAAGAGATCAGGCGTAGCCTGGTCACCGCTGCCGGCACGATGTGGTCTGTCGACAAGCAGGCCATACATCCTTTATATACCCAATATGCACGCCAAGTTGTGCTGCCGGGTATGAGCCCGAGCTGGTGGTCTTGATATTTTGAATCAGCGACTGAAGTCGATTGTGGCTCTGTCGAAGGGTGCTCATTGGAGCTTAGGCCGACAATATGAGCTCATCAAGGTTGAAGACCGTGGCTTCGCTGAGGATGGGGAGGTGTTGGCCGCAGCAAGACGGGCCAGAGAAGACGAAAAGCTTCGAGGCTTGCTGACCAGGCCGGGCTCTGGAAAGGGAGGAGAGATCTCCCAAACCCCCAAAGGGAAGAGAGGAAAAGATGGAAAGAATGCCAATAAAGGTCAAGGTGCAGACAGTGGAAAGTACAGGGGATCAGGCGGAGGAAAGGACGACAAGAGAGACCCCAACCCGAAGAAATGATGAGTGATGACTATGAAAGCGCTGCACTTGACAAAATTGGCATAGAAGAGAGGAGAGAGCAAAGGGGAGTTGAGGATTTCTGCACTCCCCAAAAAGGAGAGGAAGAAAGGCTTCACTATGAGAACTCAGCAGAGACGGAAGTTTCAAAGCGGCGAAGGCTTGAGGAAAGTTTCACACCAGAGGCAGTGGAGCAGCTCATTGATTCGGCTCAACGTGAGGCCTCAGGAGTACAGCTGGGCTCGATGGGGTGGCGCTCAAAGAGTTCAGAACCTATGCATGAAGATGCACTACGTTTGGATGGGAGTGGACCGCAAAAGGGACACTCCCAAAAGTTTCACACCGACATTGCGCAACTGGTGGAAGATTTCTTTTCGACTGCCAGTCCCGACCTACGTGTAGAGCCTTGGGAACTTGGTGGTAGATGCATTGAAAATTCTTGAAGGATCTGAATTTGTTCAGCAACGTTGCAGACCGCGGTCCAAGGCAGGTAATGTGGAACTTTTTCCCATTCCAACCTTGAAGCAGTTGTGGCGTGCCTCAACAGCCTGCACAGTCCGGGCGAGACCAGGGCAGGGCCCACAAACTCCGTCGCCTTGGAGGTGACCAAAAGGATGGGAATTTTGGGCAGTTCACCTTGTTGCAAGAAGTCTTACCTCAACTTTGTTTCGATGAGTTTTTTGCACATAAGGGCATCAACTATACAGGGGATGAAGTGAGGGTCTCTCAACCTATCTGGTGGCCGAGTGTGGAGGCTTCTTTACCGGAAGGGGTAGGTCAGTTAGATCTTCGTGAATTTTGCACGGGGAGCGTCCTTCATTTCGTGAACAACATCCATGAGACCCTCATTCCTGAAGATGAACAGTTGTTGGGGAAAGTACCTGCTTGCATGATAAAGGATGAAGATTGGGAGGAAGTTGCAACTGGTTTGGTCGCCCGTGGGCTATGTCAAGTAGTTCCTGAAGATTCATTGCACAAAGTTCGAGGGGTTCCTGTTTTAAACGGGTTGTTCTCTGTGGGGAAGGACGAGATCAAAAATGGCATCCCCGTCACCCGTTTGATTATGAATATGAAACCATGGAATTCTTTCAGCCGGTCCTTGAGTGGTGATATATCCACATTACCAGCAGTTAATCAGATGGCAGCTCTCTATATCGATGGCTCTGATGTGCTGGTCACCTCCTCCGAGGACTTGCGGTGTTTCTTTTACTTGTTCTACATCCCAGAGGCTTGGAGGAGATTCACTGGGTTTGGGCGTCCAGTACCAAAGGGGATGATCCCTGAAGGGGGTAGTCACGAAAGATGGTTCCTAGCTGCTCGCGTTTTGCCCATGGGGTATTTAAACTCCGTGGGCATCGCCCAACACGTCCACCGGGCAGTGGTCCAGAAGGCGATAGGTTCAGTCTATGGAGTTGGTCGTACGGTTCAGGAGATACGACGGGATAGGGCTTTTTCAAGTTTCCTCAATCTGTTTCGGGTTTATCTGGACAATTTTGATCAACTTCAAATGGTGGACCGGGCCACAGCCAGCTTGATAGAAGGGACACCCTCGGAGTTGGTGAAGATTCTACGGGAGCAGTATGCGGAGGACATGCTCCCAAGACATCCCAAGAAATCTGTGGAGCAAGGAACGACTGCCGAAGTTCAAGGTGCTTGGGTGGATGGCGCTATCGGGACCGTGTGTGCCAAGCCGGTGAAGGTGGTCAAGTACATGAAGCTCGCCTTGGAGCTGTTGGGGAGGGGAAAAGCCTCCCAGAGGGAACTTCAGGTCGTTGGAGGTGGCTTTGTGTATGTTGCCATGTTCAAGAGGCCCTTGCTTGCCAGTTTAAACCAGATTTGGAGGATGATTGTAGACACTGAGAACCTCAACCCCCACAAGCGTCATTGGCTGCGAAGGGAAGTCATGGTGGAGCTCTTCCGGTTTGTAGGCCTTGCTCCCTTGGCCTTCATGGACTTGCGAAGTCCTCATGATGAGATGGTCACCGCCAGTGATGCCTCCACAGGGGGCGGAGGAATTTGTCACAGCAGCGGGCTTACCCCGTATGGTCTTGCGGCCAGTCAAGCAACGATCAGGGGAGATCTCCCAGAGGAGTTGGATTTCTCCCAGGTGTTGAGCGTGGGCCTTTTTGACGGCATCGCAGCACTGAGAGTGGCATTGGACGTGCTTCATGCTCCCGTTGCGGGACACATCTCCATTGAGAAGAACGAGGAGGCCCAAAGAGTAGTTGAGGCAAATTTCCCCGACAGTGAGTGCTTGAGTGACGTTGAGGCCGTGACGGAGGAGACAGTGAAAGGATGGGCCCTTAAGTATACTTCGGTTGGTGTGGTCTTAGTGGGCGCTGGCCCGCCTTGTCAAGGCGTATCGGGCTTGAATTCTGACAGAAAAGGTGCCTTGAGAGATCACCGAAGTAAACTCTTCAAACACGTTCCTCGCATCACTAGCCTGATTCGAAAGTGTTTCCCATGGGCTCAAGTTCACAACCTTACGGAAAATGTGGCCTCTATGGACTTTGAAGACTGTCAGACGATGAATGAGGAGTATGGGCAAGCTCCCTGGTTCATTGACTCCGAGGGCATCAGCTTAGCACATAGACCTAGGGTCTACTGGGTGACTTGGGAACTACTGGAGGGCGAAGGTGTAGAGCTCTTGTGGGGAAGCGATGGGAGGTTGCCCCTCCTAGGACAGGTCAATTTGCGGGCTGAGTTGGATCCAACCAAGTTCTTGGAGAATGGCTGGAGAAAGTGCAGTGACCTTGCATTCCCAACCTTTACTACTGCAAGGCCCAATCCTCATCCTCTTCGGAAGCCTGCAGGTATCAAAGAGTGCAGCTCTGCGGAATTGGAAAGGTGGCATCAAGACCGACATCGGTTTCCGCCTTATCAGTACATGGAGAAGCACGCGGTGGTCCATGGAGATGGGAGGTTACGACCTCCTAGTGTGGAAGAACGGGAGGTCATTATGGGGTTCCCTTCTGGGTACACTCGTCAATGCCTCCCAAAACGCAGTCATGGCACACAAGCATATGAGGATAGCAGGATGACCTTGATCGGGAACTCTTGGGCCGTGGGAGTCATAGCATGGTTGCTTAGTCAACTCTTAGTGCCCCTCGGACTGGTGGACTCTGTCACCCTTCAGGACATGGTGAACGCTCTGGTTCCAGGAAGGGCACAAGATCTTCAAAGCTTGCTACTACGACCTCCTCTCGGCCAAGGTACTCAAACCTTCTCTCCTAGTACGCGGCTGGTTGGTAAGCTGTGTGGACTGGTGTCAGTAAAGAGAGAGGATCTGCTTTTGCAACCGAGTTCAGAAGTTCCGGTGAGGTTCCATAGGTTACGTAGTGGGGTTCCGGCCAACTTGTGGCGTTGGAAAGTTGTTAGTGGATGGCAATGGCAAGGAGACCCTGAACACATCAATGTTTTAGAGGCTAGAGCAGTTTTGACCACCATCAAATGGAGAGTGTTGCAGAAGAGACAATTGAGGGTACGCTGCGTGCATTTAGTTGACAGCCTCGTAGTCCTACACGCGTTGACGCGGGGAAGGTCGTCATCACGAAAGATGCGCAGGACAATTATGCGGATAAGTTCCTACTTGTTAGCAAGCGGGCTGCAGCCCTTATGGGCATATGTGGATACCAAAAGCAATCCGGCCGATAGGCCATCGCGCTGGGGCATCAAGAAGAAACGGCTAAAAAGGTAACCTCACAAAAAGCTGCTCGCTCAAAACAGGAAAGGCAACAAATCCGCAAAACTTTAGGAACCCTCAAAAGCCTCACAGTGCAACACAAGACCAAAGACCGCTATCAAGCTAGCCTCAAAGACTTTTTCAACTTTCTTCAACATGAAGGCCTTCAACTACCCTCAAAGCGTGACCTCATGGATAACTTGGTGGCCGATTACCTAGAGTACTTGTGGGCCCAAGGAGAAGGTCGGGCTACCGCAAGCACTTTTTTGGCCGCACTACAGGACTTTGATCCTAAGCTAAAACACCATCTTCCCTCTTCCTGGCGTCTTATGAAAACGTGGACCACGCATGAAGTGCCAGTGCGAGCACCTCCACTGAGTGAGCCCACACTCCGTGCAATGGTTGGGTGGGCTGCCATGCATGAACATGAAAGTTTTGCCCTGAGCCTTTTAGTGGGTTTTATGGGCTTCTGAGGACGGGGGAGTTATTGGCCATTCAAGCCTGGCAAATTCATATGGCATCCAGTCAAGAGCCTGCGGTGCTCAATTTGGGTTTAACTAAGTCAGGGAAGCGCCAAGGGGCAGCTGAGAGTGTCACTATCACCGAGAAACATGTTTTGTCTGAGTTGTGGGAATGGAAAAGTCGTGTTCCTCCACACACTTTTCTTACTTTGAAACCCCACGCTTGGAGAGCTTTGTTTGCTGAGTGTCTGCACAAACTCAAACTGGAACAGTGGGAGTTCCGACCATACTCGCTCCGCAGGGGAGGAGCTACCCATATGTTTGTAAAAGCGGGTCACTTGACAGAGTGTTGGTGGCTGGTAGGTGGGCCCCAAAAAACTGCCCGCATCTACATTAATTCAGGCTTGGCCATGTTGTCCGATATTCAAATCCCTAAAACTCTCCTCGTTCCGTTTCACAAACTTTTTTCTCAGTGGATTATCCAGCCAAAGCTTGAGCAAGTTCACCCAAAACGGGTAAACAGGACTGGGGGACGTGGAAGGAAATCAAAAAGGGAGGGGGAGGATGTTTTTTCCGCCAATTTCCGATCGTTTCAACTGCTTTTAATGGTTGTCCGTGTCTAGGGTCTAAGTTTTTTCCGGTGTGGCGGAAGACTTAGAAGGCACTAGGGAGGTGTGGCTTCTTCGGTGTGGCGGAGAATGTCACACTTGTGACTCTAAAAGAGGATGGTGTTCCTCATTTTGGACAATCAATCGAGTATGTTTTCCGGTTATTATGTTTTAAGTTGACAAAATCGGTCTGCAACGCGGTAAAAAGAAAGTGTTGTGAGTGTTTGTCTCAACGCTAACGGGGGTAAACACGAAAACACTGAATGTTTACTGCTAGCATTGGCTTAAGGTCCGGTCCCCCCTCCCAAACACCGTGCGAAGCGTGGGAGGAAATCAAAAAGGGAGGGGGAGGATGTTTTTTCCGCCAATTTCCGATCGTTAACAACTGCTTTTAATGGTTGTCGGTGTCTAGGGTCTAAGTTTTTTCCGGTGTGGCGGAAGACTTAGAAGGCACTAGGGAGGTGTGGCTTCTTCGGTGTGGCGGAGAATGTCACACTTGTGACCCTAAAAGAGGATGGTGTTCCTCACCTAGGACAATCAATCGAGTATGTTTTCCGGTTATTATGTTTTAAGTTGACAAAATCGGTCTGCAACGCGGTAAAAAGAAAGTGTTGTGAGTGTTTATATATAGAGTTTATCAGGGTGTATCATCATTTCCCCATTACAATGGCCATCACTTGGGGCAATTCCTAATCAAAGAAATCATGGAGCATACCTACTTGGTGGCCCACCTCAGCGTTGATTCAGTGGGTTACTGGCTTGTAACCACAGTTGATTCAGTGGGCTTAGTAGGGTCCATCCAGTTATAACTGGGATTATAACCCACTTACTAACTGGATTGGACTACCGAAGTAATAGAACTCCCACAACGGCCGTATCCCCAGTCATCACGTCCCCAGTCATTGATCCCCATCCCATGAAATGGGGACAGAAAAAATCCCATGAGCCCATCGGATATCCCCATGTTACTGTACGTTACAATAAGGAGTATCTATGGTTAATATCCAGTTCTTATCTCTAGCATCTTCTTCTCCCCATGTTCTGAATCTATGGGCAAATCATTCCCATAGGCATCTTATTTCCCATGTAGCAATCTTTGTTAGTCATGGTGATTCTCCCCTTCTCGCCGCGTTTCGTGAGGAAGCGGCTGCCGGTCTTGCGCGACACCTGGGAACCCCACTGGTGCGTCTTAACTCCCAAGAGCCTAGCGTGCCCTGGCTGCGGAGCTTGGAGAAAATAGTTTGGAAGAGCCCGAAGCCTAGGTCAGTTGGTTATAACTGGGATTTATGGTGCATATCGAAGTAATTATATTGGTTTCTGAAACAACTTAGAACTATAGGGGAACCCTTCCTGTAGCCAACTGTTGGTTATTTGTTTGGGAGTTAGCGGTGGAAATATATGGGTTTGAAGTGGTTTCAACATGTTTTAATCTTTTAACTATGAAACATATTGGGTTTTGAGCTTTAAGAATCAAACATGTGGGGAGATAAAGGATGGCTGAAAAAGATTTTGAAACCACGGAATTGAGTGGTGGCTCAAAAGGGGTACCAGTGGATCCGCGCAGTTCTTTAGTCTTTGTACACTCTGGTAGATTAACATAATTATGGAAACCATAGCCAATCTAAAGTTCATCTACCTATTAAGATTAGCAGAGGATACGTAACACACTCGTTTCGTAATGCCCGCACACGTTTTTCAAAACACATGTACACAACAGACACTTCTGCATTCGATGTCAACCTATGGACATGCATATTGCATATCATTCCGAAATTATCCTCTGGGATTCAGCTCCATGGCTTGCTGGAAAATCCACCATTTAGATAGTTCGATGCGTTTCCCAGCGAACGACACCTCCGTATTTCGTTTGGGGATTTCCCGGCCCGCCATGTGGCTGACACCAGAGGGTATCACCTGTGAAACGTTTGGATGTTCCCCAATGCCCCCATCCAAGCGTCGATGTGTTTTTCTGTAAACACGCGCAGTGATGGTCCGAAATACCAGGTGTAAGTCAAGAAGTCACCTTATTTATGGTCAGTTCTAACTTACAACTCCATGATACTCCATGATCATATAGAGATTTCCCTCGTGAAACGAGGGCTTTCACTGGATGCCTGATGAATCTGTAGGTGCTATGCAGATGAATCGGCGCCACACGCCAAGACCACCTTGGAGTTGAGACAGATGCGCTGTGCGGCAGCCTTCAGGTGGGGTGTCATCAGCGTTCCCTGGGACAATCATCGGACGTCAATGGTGGAATGTGCAGCAAGCCACGTTTGAGTACTGGAGGGAAAGTTCGTGAAATTACGTGTTTATCTATACAAAATCCCATATTTCACTTGGGTTTATGGTAGATGTATCATATCCGTATTCAATGGGGCTTATAAACCAACTAATTGTGATGGACCACAGTTGATTCTGCAACGAGGACAGGGGTTGGGATCGTCATGGGCTGGAAACCCCTGGAAACCTTGCTGTTTTTATTGGATCTACCCTCTGGGTACTTAACACAGCCACGGAAAACCATCATCTTTAATAGGTAAATCACCATTTTTATCATCTACAAACGGGCCATTGTCTATGGCTATGTTCAATAACCACAGGGTATACATGACTTGGTCCCCAAAACTTGGGACAGAACACATGGTGACCACATCACGGCCTGTGGCCGATGTTCCCCTTGTCAGGAAAGCATATCACAATCAATAAACTTGGGATGAGTGATTTTGTGAAGTTCAGATTTGCGAAGTTGGGTTGGTTCATTTCTTTGTCTTTTCGTTGGTCCGTTTGGAGTTGCGGATGTTCCTTAGCTAAGTTGGTTTTACACGTGGGTTTTCTAGGGTTTATGGTAGAGATATCACGCTAATTCATGGGTTTTATAAACCAACGGGGATACATCCAACTACATCTCAGTTTTTTTGAGGGATACAATCGGACCCACTAACTAATCACGAATCGCAAATTCCGGCACCATCTAAGTGGTTTTTATCCCCCACCCAACTTTTTTTGTGCTTAACTTCCATTTTTGCTTGTTAAAACACAATTTTTGCTAGTAAAACCACCATTTTTGCTGGTGAATCCACCATTTTTGTTGCCAAACTCCATCCATCCATCATCCATCGCAGGGAAGAAGAGGCTGGCGACTCAGAGCTTCACAAAGCCACACGGCCTTGCGGCTTCGTGTGGCTGAGCTGCACTTGAGCCATGGAGTTGGATGATGATTCGGGTTTTCTCATGGAGAACAGGGACATTTCCATGGCGATTTCCATGGGGATTTCATGGTGAGCTGGTGGGAAAATGATGGGAGAATGGGGATTTCATGGGAATTTTAGTGAGGATATAGTGGGAAAATGTAGATTTCATGGTGATTTTTGATGGGAATTTTAAAGTCATGTAATGGAATATGGTGATACAATGGAGATTTCAGCAAGGAAAACATGGGATATCATTTAGATGTGATGAGCAAAAGCAACAATCAACTGTAGGCAATGAGAAAAGTGCAGTGCAGGAACATGGAGATATGTTGGGAATATTTCATGGGGCATGTACTGTAATGGGGATATATTGGGATATATCATCGGCTAAAACCGGCTATTTGGGCGAGTATCTAGCTCTAGAAGATCCGAGTTGCGTCCTGTGATTGTAGGGCCACCACTTGAATGCCACTTGATGGGAAGTTCGATAGCTTAATCTTTTGCTACGTTATGGGGATGCATTACTGTACCCGAACCAGCCACAAACTCATGTTTTTTTTTCAGGGTTTGGAAGTGATTTCTCATGATTTCAAAGACCAAGGGGTATGGCCCACTACTAAAATCAATCCCCGACACTTGTTGGTCACCATATTTGGTGATTAAATGCATTATTTCCAGTGTTTAAGTCCCCTTTTTTTGATAATTTCATCCATATTTTCCCATCATTTCCCCATCAATGTCCCACATGTTTCCAATGTTTCATGGTTGAATTTACATTTGTTGTTAGTATCCATGGCTTTCCATCAACATCTCAATTCTTGCTGGTACATCTACATTTTTTATGGCTAAGTATTCTTAAATGGGTATTTCTTGATGTACCACATGTTTCCAATTTTTGCTGGTGAGATATACATTTTTCAAAACAAACACCTCGTGTGTCCATTGTCTCACCACCTGCAGGCTAGATTTGGGGCTGGAAGTACCTCATCCACATCAGCGCTTTGCATCTTGGATTCATTTTATGCAACAACAAAAGTATTTTTTTTCTGGGAAAATGATGAAGCATGTTCACACTTTTTGACACATCTTTGGGGATCTGGGAAAACATGTGAAATAAGTTTCATCCCGCTGTTTCTGAGTGGGATTCAAGTAGCGACCGAAATATTTCTATCACCCGTTGTATCACAAGTTGCTGCATTTATATGTGATGGAAATCGAAACCTATTGTACCAGAATTTGGGAGATGAACATCTATAGATCCCAGTATTTTTGTAGGACCAGAAGGGGTACTTTCCAGTGCCCAGTTCTCATTTGTGGGATATGGTTCTCCACTCATACCAACCATGAATTTCTGAGATCTATACCACCATGTCACAGTCATAGTGATAACCTGTACCACTGTACCAAATTGTTGGTCCTAGATGGGTTATGCACAACCAACTAATTATTTGTATTGTACGAGTCATCGAGTATCTGGAAATTGTTTGATACTAAACTGTCTAGCCATAGTCAGAAGTACAATATATCATGGGTGCACCACCCTAAGGTCGAACCACCCCCAGTGTAGGTATTTGAGGTGGTTTGAGTGTTGGTCTGATTGGCTGCTATTAGCTGCTAATAAGCATGCTGCTCGCTATATTTTTCAATGAACTTAATAGATCTAATTGATAGTTTGATTTCGAAGAGGCGGTTTTTGTTCAATGGTGTTGATTTTCAGACAATGCAAAATAAGTCCATCTGCCCTTTTCAAATAGAAAATATAGCTTCAAACAAAGCAATGTTTGATTTTCAAACATGGCAATATTTTGTTTTTCAAAAAAATACATAGACTCAATTCACTAAAGGAATTTCCTGGCTTCAGCCAAATTCAAGAAACCTGAATCACAAACCTAGTGGGACTTAGTGTCCAAACTGAAAAGATTGCTATTGGGGTACCCCCCAATGTTGGGAACCTCCCAAATACGATTGGAGTTGTCTGAAAATTGTGATACCCCAATTTAATCCAATCTATGCCTGTCATTGTCTATTTTAATGAGAAAATGTTGATAAACCATTGGATTTGGGGGTACCCTATTTTAAACTAACATAGCTATTGAAAATGGACCATTTATAGATGAGTTACCTATAAAAAATGGTGATTTTCAATACTTATGGTAATTTAGGGTAAATATTAATAGGTACTATAATATTACCATTTACTATTTATTCCATCGCATCAGCTTGGGAGCGCTTCACCGTGGTTTACCAAGGTCCACTTTGACGCGTTGGAGGATCAGCAGCTGGACCTGTGGCTCAAAGCCTTGCGGCCCATCGTCCTGGAGGTGCCACTGAGTTGCTGGTGAATTTCCGTTGAGACAAGGGGAACATCATAGGAACATCTTGGAAAACTCTGGGGAACATCGGGAAAATTTTGTTTTTTTGATGAAACATGACGATGGTATTATATATACTATGTGTATATATATATATATACGACTATAGTAGTACTGTAGCCTATATTTGTAGTAAACCTCTGGTTTATAACTATAACCCGTATGCAATAATCTAGCCTTTGGTTCGGTGGAATTTTATGGTGAAATCAAGGGGAAAATCAACGGAAAAAATCTCCGAACTCAATGGAGGTTTGTGGCTGGGAGCATCAATTAAAATCATGGAACTAAATGGGTGATTAAAAATGATAATATAACTTGATATAAACTTTAGTTTTTCTGGGAATGTTGAGATTTAACCATCATCAATTTGGGGATGTCATGATTTCACCAACACCATACCGTACCCTCTGCTGGTTATTTAACAGTCTGCATGTAAGCCATGGCAAATTTACAGGTGATTAGTATGATGATTTACCCAACCTAGACGCTACGTTGAATAGCCAGAGGGTAACCCATTCATTCTCTGTGGGATTATACTCCCCATCAACACATGGGTTTGTCTGACAATGAGGTGTACCCCAAGATCGTAATTCTTTGACGGAGAACATCCTTATTTATTGAGTTTTGGATTTGGTGTATGGCCTATGTTCAGACAAACCCATATCAGTTTTCTCAGATTCCCGTTAGATCCTTCATTATGCTATCCCAATGTGGGAATGTATCCCATTCATCCCTTCCCAGTTCATACTATCCCCAGAAACCGTGGCAAAAAGTAGGGGATGAAATCACATATGACTGGGACCACAGAATGATTTGATATGCGTGGGGATGGGATTAGTTCCTTAGGTCAAACCCAGGATTTCTCTTGGATTTGTGGTGCCTACATATCTGAGATTCCTGGGGATATATATAACCCCAAAATATGGGATATAGAATGGGAATCTGATGTTTTTTTTTTGATGGGATAAAGTGGAATGTAAGTCACTTTTGGAGTCTCTTTACAAACAAATATACCCTAGGGATCCAGCCATAGCTTCTCAAGAAGTATAACTGGGGTATGGTGAATCGGGCTCAAGCAATGTTGGGTAGGTTCGAAGTGTTTGGATCCACAGGAATATCAATCTATTGTTTACTAATATATATATATATTAGGGACTCTGATAATTATGGATAAATGTATGTGCCACTATCAAAGCATGGGCTTGGCTGAGGTATATTGATTAAGTTCATAGTATGTAGTCGTTTTCGCACTGGTTGATTCATCGACGAGTATCCACTATTCAACAGCCAGCAGGCAAGTGATGCTAAATGATATACCAGAACCGCCCAAAATTATTTTTCCCACTATGACATGATTAGTTGCAGATCGATTTCTTAGAAAAGCAGTGTTACAAGCATGTGGATGTCCCCAAAGGCACATTTGGGACTTCCACCGATCAGAATGTCATCAATAGCACTTGAATGACACTGGGAGGCGAGTAAGGTGACCATATTGATCAGGATGGGTTTCATTCAGATGGCTTTGATCACCTTCTGGTGCTTCAACTCCCAACTTCGATGAGTTCAACTGTTAAAACTCACCATTTTTTGACTTTCGAAAGTCAACGAGGCAATCAAGTCACCATTCTAAGGGACATTGCAAAAGTCATAAGCTCGGCATTTTAAGTGACGTTGGAGCTTGGTCATCTCTAGTGTAATCAGCCAGGTATCATGACAGCTGCTCCTCTGAGCCTGATGTGACCCCCACAGAGCACTATACCTATGTATATCGTGTCATATCATATCATATCGTATCATATCATGTCATTATCGTATTATATCATATCATATCTTATCATATCTTATCATATCACATCCTATTATATCATATCCTATCATATCATATCCTATCATATTATATCATATAATATCATATCATATCATATTAATTACAATCATACTATACGTAGTTACCAACACCTTTTAACTGTGGTCGCGATACAAAAAGCTCACCATTTCTCAGCCGGTCTGGCCCAGGAGGTGAAACAGAGACCGGGCTCTGAGAGTCCTCAGGAGCGCTCCAGTGGTGGAATCCATGGAATATTGTCCATTCGGTTAAGATGAGGACATGGCGGTTTCACCAAATGTGGATTTAGAGTTGAAAAAAGACCAAATGAAGGATTTAGAGTTAAATTCCAACAAATTCCAATGTGGATTTCGAGTTGAAAATTATGTCCTCATTGGTATTTAGAGTTGAAAACCCCAGTATCTAACCAGGACATGTGGATTTAGGAGTGGAGGACATTGGAATTGATGTTCTGAAAATTGGAGTTCTTTTTTCAGCAAACATTGGGATTTCAGCAAAATGTCTGGGAGTTAACACCATCGAAATATGGGAGTTCACCATGGAATACAATGGAAGATAATGGGATATATCTTAGAACTTCGAGTACCCCAGGGTAAACTGAGATAGAAGTGGAGAACCCATGGTTTTTCCTGTTCGGACAAGTTTTTTTTACATTCATGGTGGGTTTTTTCCACATGTAAACGTTTACAGGAGGGTAATTACCTAAGTTGGTCAAAATCATGTTATTCCCATTTGATTCCCAGTATATTAGCATTATATTCCCATTATTGTTTATTAAGTAAACAAATAAGCATCCTTTAGTCTCCTACTTAGGGATTCAACTTTAGGCCAATGAATACGTATATACACATAATTATATGTATATATATAATTATATATATATACACCCTCCTGTAAAGTAACATAGATGGGAACACCCATTATTTGTAGATCATTTTCCGAGCACCATGGTTTTCCACATCTCCTACCCTATGGTGTATACACAATCGAATGGAAATGGGGTTTTACCAACAAAACATGGGGTGGAAAACCGTATATCCATTAAACATTTGGCTAGGCCAACTGATATTTGGGCAATGAGTTAACCATCAAAACACGGGCGCTTGAAAGCAAAATATGGGGATTCAATCATTAAACATGTTGGTAAAAGAACTGATGAGTTAGGTAGTTTACAACAGCTGACCATTTTGATTCGGAATACCCTCTGATAATTTAACATAGCTATTGAAAATGGCCATAGAAATAGTTGATTTTCCCATTAAAAATGGTGATTTTCCATAGCTATGTTAGTTTACCAGAGGGTATCTACAAACCAGCTTGATTTTTTGTTGGGGTATTTCAGATTGGCCATGCGAGGCCATGGATTGCTACAAGAAGCAACACAAATTGGGACACATCCAGCACATTGGTAAAACTGCTTTGAAGTGGGGAGCGTGACAAATATCGTTTTGTGAGCAGATAAGATCCTCAAGACAATGAGATATAACTGGTCTCGTTTGGAATCCTTTTTCCATGACTTCCAGTGCCATTATTTAAAGTTGTCTCCAGCTTTGCTGTGCCCATTGCAAAGCTGCCCGAGTTGTTCCAGGATATATTATTCTACTTGTAAGGATGAGTTTTAATACCATTCTAGTTCTTGTCCCGTACTCTTCAGGTGTGTACCTTTTCTATCTGAGGGTTGCTGTATGTCGCTAAATTGATCTGAAGGGTCTCTCTCTAGGAAGTCTGCTGGGATACAAGATCCAGTTTTTGGACGGAGCCACAAACTGTTGATTCAATATTCCACTATATTCCCATTGTTTCATATTGTATCCCCATGAACTAATTGTTAGTTTTACTAATTCTTGCGGCCATTCAATGCAGTCTCAACATCCAATTTTCGTTGATTCCATCCCCATTTTAATGGATCTTGTTGGTGGTCATCTATTTCATCTACTTAAATCCAATTTTGCATGGATTTGTCCATATGGAGGTTTCCTGAAATAGGGGTACCCCTAAATCATCCATTTTAATGGGATTTTCCCTTAGAAACCATCATTTGAGGGTACCCCCATTTATGGACCCCCCCATACCTTTTCACGATTTTCCCATCGTTTTCCAATTTTCGATGCTTGAATCTCAATTTTTCATCATGTTGTCCTCATAAAATCACCATTTTTCCAGTGATTTTCCCATAGTTTTCCACGTTTTTTTATGATTTTCCTCATTAAATGACCATTTCCCCATGATTTTACATGATTTTACGATTTTCCCAATTTTCCCATGACTTTCCGATGGTTTTCCCATGTTTCTCCCCCGGTTTTGCCCGGCAACGTCAGGGTGCTCCCACCTCCCCGGTCTCTCCCACGTCACCGACCTCACGGGGCCTGGTGCACGCGCGGAAGCGGACCTTTCTCTATCGACGCTAGAATTTTTTTTAGAGCTTCCTGGGGCTATGATCATTATCATTATAGCACTACAATAATATGAATTAGAGATACAACACTACAATAATAATATGAATTAGGGATGACCATTGGTACTGTGATGGTGTACTGGAACTTAATGGAAAGTAGTGGAACTTACCCTCTGGTAAACTAACATAGCTAGGGAAAATCAGAACCTTGAATGGGAAAATCCACTCTAAATTGCCATGGACAATAGCTATGTAAAATTACCAGAGGGTATCATTATAGCACTAGAATAATGTGTATTAGAGATACAACACTAAAAGACCATGGAAGTTAGAAGGAGGTTATGTACTAACAATATCGGTTTGTCTGGAAATGTTGTATACCCATAAAATGGTAATTTTATGTTGGGGAAATGATAGTTATCCATTGGATTTTGAGGTGCCGTATTTTAAGACAAACCCGATATTCCATTAGTTAATGGATTACACTCCTTGACAATATATTAGTGGGATATCCCTTTCTACCAATGACAATGTTATTATGATCATCATGATTATTATAACACTGTAATGTTGTGTTAAGTAGAGATAGAACACTATTCTTATTATGATTGTTGTAGTGTTATATTTCTAGTTAATCAACATTGCTATAGTATTGATGATCAATACACTGACGACTGTTTTGGGATAACTTTTGGCAGAATCTCCACAGTATTCTATATTCCATTAATAGTTTTATATAGGTAATATTCAATTACTTAATCCTTCTGATTAGACTTAGTGGTTCGTAATTCCCAAAGTTAGATAGAAAAGTGATGATGGGATATACAATGTGATATCTGGATGAATATGATCATGTAATCATAACCCTTCCAAGATACAGGGGCATTATGATGAATTATGATTATGATCACGATGTTTTTTTTTTCATGGCCAACATATTGAGGAATTATTGTTATTAGTATTCTCAGAATTACCCTTAGGATTGAGGTTCATGGATTACCCTCCGGTGTCATCAAACTTGGCTGGCTGGAAAATTGCCTAACTAGCCATGGAGTTTGTAGCTGGGAAGTTCATCGAAGTAAATGGGAGATTTTCTGGCAAGCCAGGTTTGATTACCGGAGAGTATATTTGAAAAGGTAGATGAATGAATTTTATGTAATACACATACTAGGTTTGCTTACGGTGATTTTTGTGTTTTACCAATTGGTAATCATGGGTATAGGCATGTACTGTACAGCACGAGGATTCCTCAACAGTCGAGGATATGTGATTGGATGTTGTAAACGTAAACTCTATACTTTTGAATAACTGCGGCTATGATAAATTTGATGGCATACTATGGCAATTTGACCATTGGAAATGTAGCGAACATCAGTAACAATGCATGTGGGAGGTGATTTGGACCGTATTTGATTGGTGGGAGGATGAACCAGCATTGTGTGGGTGAAAGATACTTGAGAAAACTAGGACGCCACACATTAGTCCCAATGTGTTTTATATGTTTCATTGCTGCAAATAGGGGTAGGTCAAAATTGGTACCAACTTACTGACTTCACATTAGGTTATTTTCAGGATTTAAAAGTGACCATTTTGGAGTTTAATGATTTTGATCCATACCCAAACGGTCTACCAAACTGGTCCATGAGTGGTTGATGCTTTCCCCCCCTGACGTTGAACTCCCCATATCTGGCTGGTAATCTGTGATATTCATAATTTCAGGTTGAGATTTCCCGACAAAACCCAAGCGCACCGGAGTTTTGGTTGAAACCTCAGATGTTTGTCGATAGTTGGGCACTTCTCAAGGCTCCTAGCTCCTACAAACCGCCAGCGAGTTAAGCTAGTTGAGTCTGAAGCCAATAAATTAGGATACCCAATATATAGAGGAAAGTATACCGTATACCCTTTGGTAACTCAACATAGCCATGGAAAATTGCCATTTTCAAGTTCGGCAAATCATTGAAATAAATGGACCATTTTTCAGGACCATTTTCCACAGCGATCTGTTGAATTAGCAGAGGCTCACCCCCGAATTAATTTAACATATTAGCTATTAAAAATGGTCCAGAAAGATGAACCATTTAGTAAAACCATAGGTGATTTATCCGAACAAGCCATTTAATTTAAGTAATTGATGGATAATCTACCCGAACAAATCATCAACCAACAGGTGTTTGGAAGACTGAGGGGACGGAGCCGCCCAGGAAAGCACAGCTACAAGGTCCGCAAGCATCGCCCGCGAGTTCAGGCCAGGTGGGTATTCCCGAAATGGCGATGTAAAGGTGAAAATCGGTTTGAAACTTTTTGAACCATCAAATAAAACAAAATCCCAATGGGGAATCCACTACTTGGGGAATAACAGTGAACATATTTCATAATTCATATTAACTGGACATATTGTGAAATAGATGAATATTAGTGGATACTATGTCGTTTGTTTCCCTGGATTTGCGGAGGATGTTTCCCCCCCCATGGGAAATTCACTACTTGAGGAATCTTTTTTGGGGAGATCTTGACAATTTCTTGGGGGTTCCGCAAGCAAATCCAAATTTCGCAGTGTAGCCTATTTGCAGGCGAACCCATGGCGACCCTTATTTGGGACAGCACAGCTTCTTTTTTGCAATTTGTGGTTAGTAGTGCTCCGATAAGAACATATTATAACATATTAGAAGCATTGTTATTTTATTGTATCAGTATATCGTAGACTTGTGACGAAGGATTGATTTGTGGTGACACATCCCAGCCGATGGAGGATCCTTGCCTTCAAGCTGTAGAGGTGTCATCCAAGAATTTGGGTATGGATATACCATGGACAAGATATCTCTATGGGATAACCCATCAGTGAAGTATAGGAATTCATTTTATGGTGAACCCAAAAGATATGCTTAACCCATGGGTGAAATGATCTTCAATTCATGGTCCTTTTTGAAAGGGATCATTGTATTCTACCCTCTGGTAAACTAACATAGCTATTGAAAATTGCCATTTGTAGATGATTTTCCCATTAAACATGATGATTTTCCATAGTTATGTAAACGTTTACCAGAGGGCAAGCAGTTTTTGAACACTCGAGTCATGGAAAGACGTTGCGGCAACGACCTTTTTCGTGTCCAGTCCCCAAAAGTCCCGGTCCGTCAGGTAACAGCTGCAGATGACTGGTGTGGAAACTCAGGCGTTCCAGGTCCTGACGTAGCGCAGAGACCAAGCCATTTCAGGAGACGGGCAACACATGGCTTCTTAAAGCCGGAAAGAAAGTTTTTTCACTCTCAAACTTCAAGTTCCGAACATCGGGAATATTATTTTGATGCTTTTCAAGTAATATTTATCCTCTGGTAAACTCTCACAACCATGGAGAATTACCATGTTTCATAGGTAAATCAACTATTTTCGTGGGCCTGAATTTCCATGGCTCTTTTTTTGTTGACTGGTGGCTAAAGATTTGGGTGTGGGGAATCATCCTCAGGGCCACAGCTTCCAGGTTGGAGTCAAGGAGCTGAATCTTCAGAGGCCCCCAATATTTTGAACTTCGTTTCGACACCTATCCAACCGCAGATATATACAATATATATATATAATATATTATATATATGTGGGTAACTCGAGTTTTGACCTATACCTAGGTATTATCCTATATTAATGTAGTTCTAAAGCAACAGACACCGAGGTCGTTTGGGGGGCCCTTTCCTGGAGGTATCTTTAACATGTCAGGGGGAAGGGATTGCACCTATGTTTGGATAAACAAATGAACATTCATGGGGGCAAAAGAAAATCACCCATGACTGGGAATGGTTTATGAAAATGTTTATACCACCTATGGTGAGTCATTGGGGATGGTTTATGATTGTTTTACCCACATTATACAAGCCCCCATCCTTGCTCGCAATTGCATAATTGCATCACGATTTTCCTCAACCCCAAGACAAACAAAAAGCACAGTTACCCAGGTTTAGCCCTTGGGCTACAACAAACCATACCCCCAAAGTAAGGCTTACTATTTGGCTTCATTTTTTCTGATAGTCTCAGCAGTTGAAAAGCCACAACGTTTATCTCCACGTACAATTCACAAGTCATAAGCAACAGTTTTCAATGAACATGGTGCTTTCCAAGCCATCAACCGCCATCATTCCTGGCAAGTTTCCCAGCCATTTTCCCCAATTTTCTCCCAATCATTTTGCTGAAACATTTCATGCCATATTCCCTTTTTTCCATGACATCCTGCCTGTGATTTATTGTAAAAACCTGACGCCTTCCCAGCCACGTCCCATCCAGACAACTCAAACACGAGGTTCGATGTGGCGCCGGCCCGTTCCGAGTCGTGGCGAAGGGCCTGGAAGTGCCGAAGCCGAGTGACCGTCGGAAGTGGAGAATTTTGAGACGCACCCAATGCCTCCAGATTTGGGATGAAATACAATACCCTCTGGTAAACTAACATAACTATGGGAAAGGACCATTTTTAATGGGAAAATCCACTATTTCTATGGCCATTTTCAATAGCTACGTTTAATTACCAGAGGGTAATCTCGAAAAAAATAGAAAAGTGATTGTGGCATTTTACTTTTCTATCTTTGGGGGTCTGCTACACCATCGTCAACCGTATTTCTATAGTTGGTGCTTGTGGATTTGGTAAGCTTTGTGAACCATATTTAGGACGATGATACCGGTACAGCAACCCCCAGAGGAACGGCAAACATCGCAACAACCTTTGGTAGGGTTGTGCTTTCTTGTGTCATCTTTTTCGGGGTTGGTGTAAGTGTCACTTCCTCAACAAATACCCTCTGGTTAGTCAACACAGCCATGGAAAATGGCTAATTTTGGATGATATTCCCATTGAAACCCCCATTTATAGGGGATTTTCCATGGCTATGTTACATAACCAGAGGGTATATATGGCCTTATTGAGGAGGTTATCAACCCCCCATCAACCTTAGGGGCTGATGAATCCCCTACGGGCGAATCTTCATGGGTCAGCTTTTTCTATGGATTTCGCAGCCATGTTTGACTAGCAGAGGGTATGCAATACCCTCTGGTAAACTAACAGTTTGCTATTGAAAATGGCCATTTATGGTTGATTTTCCTATCAAAAATTGTGATTTTCCATAGTTATGTTGGTTTACCAGAGGGTATATTCAACCAAGATTTGTGATGATGGTCTCACTCGGGATCCGTTCCAGTAGTCCGACACGCAAGATGCGGCTCCGCAGTAAGTAATCCCTCCCCCTTATCTAAAACGCCCCCCAGAAACCATTGATTAGTAGATGAATTGCACATACTGGGGACCATGCAATGGGGATGTTTGATATTATGATGGGCTTCGTGGATTTTCACCCAATTGTACATGTATCCACCATAAATACCAGCTTGCCGAGGTGGATTTACCAGCTCACCTATGGTTTCGGGACCTTTTGGTACCCTTCAGATGTAATTTTGCGATATTTTGAGCAAAAACCTGGATGATCGGTCATGCCTTGCTGGTGATTTGGCAGGCATAGATGACTCCGGTAATCTGAAATATGGCAATGGAGTAATTATACCATATTATACCTATTTGTGATAAAGCCATGCCAACATCATCTGCATCCAGGGCGCATTATCCCTGCGCTTTGGCTCAAGCGCCCCTCGCCCTCGCCCTCCCGAGCCGAGCCCTGCCGCACGACGCTCGCTGCTCCGCCACGCGAAACGGCCATGTTGACGTCCGGCGCCCTCGCTGCCCTGTCTCCGTGGCATGGCGCGAAGGTTACGTCTGACGACGTGGAGGTGACGGGCAAGCGCAGCCAGGGCACTGCGCTTGGACCTTTCTTCTCACCCTTGAGCACAGCAACTTGAAGTGATTTGATGATGTTTGTGCTTGGGATTTTGAGCAGGAAACCAATATGGAAACACGGCGATTTCATAAAATGAAGATGTGAATTATGTAGTGGATATATAACTTACTGGAAAAAGGGTGATGTGAATGTGCTTTACCAAACAAGTTCAATGAGAAATGGGAATCTACATGTGTTTGTCCACAGATGGTACCCAAAGATTTGATGGTTAATCATCATGTCTCCCATTTCAAAAACTTGAGAGTGGCAAACAAAAATGGTATCCCCATGGTATCAGAGAATCCTGCAATTATTATGGCATGTCCTTAGGGTGAGTTTTCTTTTGCCATGCATCGGAAGATAGACCGGCCAAAAGGTGCGACCTTTTTTTGGTGCATCCAAGACTAGCCATGTTTGGCCCAAGCCATGTCATTACTGTATTGGATATCATTGGGCAACATGTATATATATTATATATATACACATTCATATTTATATTAATATTCATATACATATTCATATACATATTTATATTCATATACATATAAACATATCCAACCAAAGTCCCACTACAGCTAAAATGGGCTGGTTGAATCTCCATTGAGCTGACAAATCCAATTTCATGGTTGCCTCGATCTCCATCGGTGACATCCAAATTTTCGGAGTTCCTTGGGGGCGGGATCCCCCAATTTATGGCCGTTTTGTCAGAAGGACAATGCAGATTAAAACCCATGTTTTCATTTATACTTGGTGGTTCATCCCACTTACTGTAGTAGGTTAGTTCACCCAGGTAGAAGTGGGCTAACTCTACTTCGCCCATTCAGCAAAAGTATCATCAGGGTGAACCAAGCTATTAGAGTAGTTGAACAGACCAAGTAGAAGAACAGACCCATACTTGGAGGATCATCCCACTTTGTAACTGGCTAACAACCCTAAGTTAGTAAGTTTTCCAACTTGGGGTTATCCCATATACAACAGGATGAATCAACCATGTTTTTTTTCGCCAGTTACGAGGACCGTGGGATGATCCTCCAAGTAGAAGCTATCCTGGCATGTCAGATTGTTACATAGATCCACATATATAACAATATACATATATATCCCATTAAGTTCCACTACTTTCCGTTAAGTTCCATTACACCATCACAGTACCAATGGTCATCCCATGAATCTAATCTCCTGAGGTATTTGTACCCAGCGACGATGAGGATGAGCCATTTGGACGAATCGAATCGTGGGTTTTTGGGGGGAGTGGGCGACTGGTGGATCTATGTGGATTTAAAGCAACAAGAGATGGGGGTGCAAACAACTAATCTTCTGGATAGGAAAAGGATATGAAATAGACACTATTGTAGGGAGAGTTTCTCTTTGATGGTACAAGCAACTATTTAACCTCATTTCACCAGTTTTTGAGCACAAAAAATTGGGTTGAAACCCCTCTGGTTTCACCAAACGTGGCTCTCAAAAATCATCAAACTCGATAGAGGCTCCATCATTTCATGGGAACATTCTTCCCCATTATGCCAGGTAAACCCTCTGGTGGAAAATCAAACATGGCTGGAAAATCCCCACACTAAATGAAGGTTTATGGCTGGAGAATCAACTAGAAATGTTTTTTTTTTGCGATTGCCATGTTTGATTGCCGGAGGGTTCTTTTGGAAATAGAAGAGCTTGGCCAGCGAGGTCGCTGGAGATGTTGGTTACGACACGGGACATTCTCCCCAAAAAATCATGTGAGAAGCATTGGTAAATGGTGGTTTAATGAAACTTAATGGAGTGTAATGGAGCTTAATGGTGTGCAAAACAAGAAATACTTGGTGTGTTCAGAGTTGTTACCTAGATGTTGCCAGAATTAGAGATTTGTGGTGATCCTCAGTGGCATATGCTTTTGTCTGAAAATAGGGTAGCCCCAAATCTAATGGTATAGCATTCTGATTCCTATGGAATGGTTTCAAATGGGATGTTCAGACACGCTCATATACCCTCTGGTAATCAAACATAGCAATGGAAAATCCATCATTTATAGTTGATTTTCCCATTAAAACCTCCATTTATTATACGTTTGATTACCGGAGGGTAACCCCTTTAAACAGTTGGGATGTCGCAAGGGATCATACCCCAGTCACTGAGGATCCATTGATGGGGAAGTGATGATACAACTGGGTTTGTTGGGCCAGTGATAATAGTATTTTCCGGAAGATCCACCAGAACTGCTGAAGCAAATCCAAGTTTGTCCAAATCAAACATCACGTTTTTTTCGCTAGGTACAAATTTTATCCAATGGATAATTTTCCATAGCTACGTTAAGTTACCGGGGAGTAAATGGTAGCAAGCCACTGCCTCTATATTTCAAAATGGCGGACATCATCAAGTGGACCGGAGGATGATGGGGCTTAAAAGATACGGAAGATAATGCGGAAGATAATGCCCAGACGTTTGGTAAATGTTAAAACTCACTTGGAATGATGTTTATAGATCACTCGGACTAGATCGGTTGGTTGAAGTCTTTCAAACTCAGCTCCAGGGTCATATTGTCCTGGGGTTCGGTTAGTATCTAAGATTGGCCCCCCATAATGACATCATTATTGGCTACACCATGCAGCATCAGCGTTCTTGCTTACTTCAGTTTTCTTACATCAGCTCTCGTTGGCTAGCTATATGTACATATGTACATATAATTATATGTATATATATATACGGATGTGCAACATATTCTGTACATATGTATATATATGTATACAACTATTCTTATATGTATATCTTGTATGTATTTACAGCATGCGTGTACATTTCCAGTCTTCATATGATATACAATTGATGTACATATAATTATATATGTATGTAATAACCCCGAAAAGGTAGACAGTAATTTACGACCATTCAAGATCCAACCTGTGGGGATTGCCTTGTCCGCCAATGGTGGGTCCCCTTCCCTACAGGACGAGGCCCCCAGAAGTTTGTTGCTTTTAGGCACCCAACTGGAGATATGTTCGTGGTAAACCCCGATGCCAATCACTTCGAATTCCGCCCCCATATCTAGCCCATCTCTAACTCTAGAGTAGATATGTTCATATATTTTCTATAAACATCTGTAACCCTAGTGAACATATCTACTAGTTTTCTATAGTTATAAACGTTTCACTAGGTAAACATCTGTTTTCTATAAACTTTCTTAGTTCACCTGGTGAAACGTTTGGCCTCTCCCCAGGAAGAGCGAGAAGATCGCGCACGGCGCCAAGCTCAACGCGGCCACCGTGGCGACCGTCGGCCGATGCCCAAAAGCTCCAAAGCTCGGACCGCAGGAGCGGTCAGCGACCAGCGGCTGGAGATGGGGATGTCACAATGGGTGATATGAAATGATGGATCAAAAGCTATGAATTTATCCATTTTAATGGGATTTACTGGGATTTAATGATGTTAATAGGATTTAGCCTCTGGTAAACTAAGAGTTTGCGAACTTGAAAATGGCCATTGAAATAGTGGATTTTCCCATTAAAAATGGTGATTTAACTAATAGTTACCCTCTGGTAATTTGTCACTTTGCTATTGAAGCCATAGCCATAGAAATCGTGGATTTTCCCGTTGACCATTGTGATTTGAACCAATAGTGATGTAAATGTTTACCAGAGGGTATGGGGAAATGAGATGAAAGGATGGGAAGATCATGGGCATGATTGGCAATGTATTGTAGAAATTGCATCATGGATCATCATGGTATATGTATTTTCGAAGAAATGAATATCATGGATATATCATATATCATGGGACATATAGAGTTATGGCCCGAAATACCAGTTCTGGATGTCAGGAAACGGAACAGCCCATGAAAATGGAATGATCACCCCATTTATAAGAGTATATATAAGTGGTAAAGGGCCATAACTGTGTATATATATATATATAGAGATGTTCGGAGTCATCAAACATAGCTAGCTGGGAAATCCCCATGAAAAAATGATAAACATGGAGGTTTTAATGGAACATTGATCTATAGTGGACCCTTTGGGATAGCGAAATATCATGGGGATACTTGATACAAGATATGGGGAATCCCTATTCAGTCCTGATTCTACGGTGGAGATATCATTGGAATTGTACCAAGCATAGTTTACCCATGGGATTACAATGGGGATTTCTAGTGGGAACTTGCGTAATGGGAATCTAATGGGATTATAAAGGGGAGAAACCATACAACTACGGTTGGATTATTCACTCTTGCATTATTTTACTAACGTTGAGAACTGGTTTTCGTTTCGGAAAGCAAGAATAGCAAGCGGGGACTTAATGGTTTAACCATCAAACATGGTGATATAATGAGATGTAAAGAGGATTTGTATCGAAAAAAAAGAAACATGGCTGGGGGGGAAATCTCCGAACTAGCCATGGAGGTTTTTATAATTAGCTGGGAAAATGATGGAACCAAATGGTGAATTTTCCAGCAAGCCATGTTTGATTGCCATCAGGGATAAGGATTGCTGTAATAGGTAATCTACCAACTCCCAAAAAATGATGGATTCATCCCCTAGTCCTGTTTATGTTTATAGATAGAATAAGTAGGAACAGGTATCTTGACAACCAAAATATCTGGATTTGAACACTGAAGATGGGGATTATATGATTGCTAATTTGTCGGGGGTTTTCTGTAACATAATTTTACTAAATAAGGTCTTTATATAGTTTTTCATGGATCTATGCAGAGTTGAATGGGTTTGCAAACCAAATTATAACAGGGTGTCCTTTTTGCAGTGCAAACATTTTCTTCTTAATGCACTTACAGTAGGGAATGTTTTCGACACAAAAAGGATCAAAAAGGGGTGATTTAGATACCCACAAAAAAGTATACACATAGTGGGAATTATGTAAACACATATAAACACATATTCCTATATATTCATATACAACTAATCATTAATGGATGAGATTGGCAGATTTCTGCAGATATCTGGAAGATCAATTTATTGGACATCGCCGAACCAAATGGAGGGTTGTAGCTGGGAAAATCATCGAACTAGATGGTATGTACATCTATATACATGTATAACTCATGATGAATAATGGATGAAGGGTTCGTAAATAAATGGAAGATCATGGAGATATCATGAGATTATCATGGGATAATATGGGGTGTATATATATATATACATACATACAGGATTATATTGGGATACTATACATAGGGTTCTAATAGGACATATATGACGTATATGGAATCATAATGGTGTCATGCTATATATATATATATGTATGTATATAGCTATCATGATTGATGGATGTAATTACTTGATCTTTTGGCAGATATCATGACGACAACCATGGTTGTAGAGATTGATCATGGGAAAATCATGGGACATAACTAGTGGATATAACTATATTGGAGGAGGATCCACGGATCAGACCTGGCTCGTATTAGTGGGGTTAGCTCACCCATTTATATAGGTTTGTCTGAAAATATGGTACCTCAAAATCCATTGGTTAAGGATCATTTTCCCAACATCAAATGGCCATTTAGAAGGTATACCCCATTTTCAGTCACACTAAACAAATCCCGTATAAATCGAGGTTTCTAGCTTGGAAAATCATCTTGAAATTGGGCCTATTCGATTGTTTGATTGCCGGAGGGTATAGGATACCCTCTGGTAATTCAACATAGCTATTGAACATGGCCATAGAAAGTTCGTGGATTTTCCCATCAAAAATGGTGGATTTGAACCAATAGCAAACTGTTAACGTTTACCAGAGGGTCTCGCCAGGAGTCGCCTCTCTTGGACTTTGAGCTGGACTCCTTTCAGTTACCCGAAACCTCCGAGGTTCCAGGGGAATGGCAGGCACGGCAGGGGTGGCATGGCAGGGGTGGGAGGGGCAAGTGAAGGGGTTCTAAGGGTTTACTAAGTCACTTAAGATGGAGGTTTTCATGGATTTTAATGCTGATTTAGTGGAAATATCATGGAATATCACCTATAATTACTAAGTCACGAAGGGTCGAAAAGTGAAGGTTATAGTTTTTTTTTTTGCAAAGTCACTAAAGGTAGATGTCACTATATAAAGGTTTTCGGAAACCTGGAACATATGGAGGAAAGATCCACCATCCTGAAAACACTGTTTTTTCTTGGGGGGTTCTATTAATTACCATAGATGGTTGTATATATCACCACCGTTGTGAATATGATATCCATACAAAAAACAGCCAGAAAACACCCCCATTGGTCCTGGTCCGAAACATGTGATTTAAACAAGCCTGCAGGTTGCTTGTCCAAATATGAATGGGGGATGGGATCACGTACATTAACAAAACCAATGGTTAAACTAGCTCATTAACTGTAGGTATATCCCTATAAACCACTATAAACCCATGCACATTTCCACCTTGCAAACTCATGCATTCTGCAAGGGACGGACCGTCCTTTCCTGATAAATTTCTTGAGCCATCTCAAGTGTTTGCGACGGGACGTTTTGCCATCCCACAATGCTGGGCCCTGCAACTACTCATGATGAAATCTAGCTGAAACCAGTCATATTCGCAGATATCTAACCCCAGTTATAAGTTGGTTTATAGACCCCAAGAATCACGCAAACATAACTTGATTAACTTGAGAAGTTTTTCGGTTAACGAACTGGATGGATACCCTCCGGTTATAGCATAGCTATGGAACATGACCTATTTGTAGATGATTAAAACCTACTAAGAATTAGTGACTTTCCATTGTTATGTTGGATTTTTATGGGAGCATACTTTTTCGTAACACCTTCCCCCATTCATTTTTTTAAGCACCCCTAGAATCCCCTGGCTTAGTATTGGATCTATGGGTTGACCTGCGGGACGCTGAGGTACTGTAACACAATTGGTTGGTAGTTACAAGGCCATATTTTGGTGATGTTTCCTGAACAAATCCGAGATATCTGGGCCTTACATATAGCTCGGAAATTTATAGCATGTTTCTATTATTTGGAAAAAACGTCTATCAATGGATATGCTGAATTATCCAGCTAGCCAGCTTAGATCAAGCTGCAAGTCACTTGGGCATCCAGGCTATAATTCCAATAACTGGGGGTTATCCTGTCTATCAATGGGTGGTACGATGCCTATTAGCCACATAGCATGTGGGATGCACCCGCAAGTGTGTGTAGTATGCAATATAAATCAATATACATAATTAATATGATATATACATAATATATATATATATATATACTGACAGCATATATATATATATATATAATATATCTACATATGTACATTGAATGGGTGTTTTATACCCTGGATCTGTCATTCCTGCCACAGTCTTTTCAGGAGCCAGCGATGTCCATTGAGGGCTCCGAGATCTTTTTACCGATCCTCAACATGTGGAAGCCCTGAGCCAACAGAGATTGGGCTTGGGGAGCTGATGATGGGCCCTGGGTCGAAGTCAGATTTTTTGTTCAACGGGATAACCCAAACTATCCAAGAGAAGTTACCTGTGCACTAATTATGTGTGTGATTTTTTGGATGGGAGAAGAGGCCAACTGACTAAAGGGTGATTTGCCACTTCTCGGATATGTACAAATGATTTTTAGCTATTTCGACGTTTGTCGATAGTATTGACTCAATACCACTACTTTGAGTGTTAGACAGGCCAGTGACATGCAAATGGCTTTGTCTTATGGTACCCAATTCTATCTTTTCGTTTAGAACGTCATTTTCCAAACTCTTTTCGAATAGCAAGAATTTTTTTTGGGCCCATCATTGGCAGAGGCGAAAAACAGTCAAGAAGTAGAGGCGACGTATGAAAAAAAGGGGTTGTAAACAGAGAAACAGAGGCAGCTCCAAACTGGCTCGAAATTGTTTATTCTTACATTTGATCTCTGATGATTTTGTGAGTTTCATGTGGACATGTTGTTCTTTTTGGAAGTTGAGCCACACTTGACAGGATTGCTATAGGGGGCTGCAGTAGCTATGAAAAAAAGGCGCAGCATCTTACCCTGGGTCTCTCTTGCCAGAGTGCAAACTCATGAAGGGCAGAAGACAGGGTGTTTGATTTCAAGGCAGTCAAAGGCTCTGGCATTGCTGGATTCTGGGTATTCTTCTGGAGAAACCTTGGAATTTCCCCGTAGAAAGTTCGTTCCAAAAAAGGGGTTGGTACGCCTGAAACATCCTCAAATCTCATGGATGAACATTGAAATCCCGGAGGCCCAGCCACATTTTCACATGGGGCGAAGCTGAATGGTGGGCTTTTATGGACGAGACACTTGGAATTCCAGAACAAGGATGTTTGACTGGGGTCCAAAGTTGAAAACTTGGGAACCATACATCCTCAACTTGTCTTGAGTTGACAGTTTTTTTTCAGCAAACCATCCGATTTTCGATGGAACATTGTGATATCATGCCGTACTGCCATACTGTACCAATTTGATCGATTAATGCCAACTATGACTTATACGAGAGGCCTTACAAGAAGCTCTAGTTCGAACCTGTTATAACATGTTATAACCAATAGGAAACCAATAGGTTGTACTCCAACCCATCGCAGATGATTTCGAAGAAGACGAGGTCTTTTTTCGGCATACCCTCTGGTAATCAAATGTGGCTGGGAAATCCCCGAACTAAATGGAGGTGTTAACGGGAAAATCCTCCATCCATTTTCGGGATTTTCAAGCCACGATTGATTAGTAGAGGGTAGAATCTAAGATTGGCCATGTGATTCAAAGCTTGTCGCGGAAATTGTGTCCTGGAATCCGAGCAATTGGTTGGTGCCACGGATCCTCGAGCGGCTCGTTTGATGTGCAAGCTCATCGTTTTGGCAACTTCTTTCTTCCTGCTTTGTCCTTCATGCTGGGCTATGCCATCTGAGTTCCATGAAAAACTGGGTTTCAGTGTGAAAAGGTGCCTCTAGACTCTTTTTTCGACTAAAGAAAACCAGCAGTACTTGGCTAAAAGGTGCCTCAAATGTGACTCTCCAAAAATTCGAAATGTCGATCACCGGCTCACCGTGCTATTTGGATGATATTTACAGAATATCTGTATATACATAATATATACACTAACTATTATATACATTTATATACTGTATTATACTATATATTTCTCATGTCCTTTCTCTTCTGGGCTGCATAACACGATTCGTTGAGTGGTTACAATGGTGACGTCACCACAAGGCGACTAGAACTCATGGTGAGATGTTAGGAGAGCTCTCCCAAGACTGCCGATCTTTTGAGCAAAGTACTCAAATTTATCCAGAAAAATCCATGACATTTCAAGATCTACAGTGAAAACCCTAACGCCAGTTATTCTGATGGTTGCAAATGGGGTTAATAACTGAACATGCATGGGATGACGTACTGGCTCATAACTGGTAAAGGGCCATAACTGTAGGGACAGAAGGGCAAACTTTCCGGTGATTTCACTCGTTTCACTGGGGGGAACGTCACCAAGTACCATAGTTGGCAAAGGGTATACCCAGAGAATGGAGATGTAATGCGATAGATCATACAATCATCTTGAAGTAGATATGGGATCTCTTTCGACAGATTCCCATTCTAGTGAGGGTTTATGGACATGACCACAAACAATTACCCTACCCACAGGATGACTATATATACATATGCATGTTTATATGCATGTCACCAGCAATAGCCTATATTCACCCATATTCTGTGGTCCAGAACTGTTTCACCCCATATTTGACCCGGATATAAGTGGGGGTCATAGTCCTCTTAGCCATCGATTCACCTCTGGTATCCTCCAACATGTCAAAGATGCTGGGAAAATGCTGTGAACAGGAGGGGATTAGTGTTTGAAGAGTATCCGCGATTTTACCATAAATGGGTGGTATGAACCAGGAAGATATGGTTGGTTTTATTATTGCTTTACTAGCATTCCATGTCATTTCATGACCATTTCATCGGAAAGAATACTAGGATCGACCACACAGTGGCATCGCCCGCAGTGTCCAAGGATAAGGCCCTAAAGGCTGGCGCCTTTCGCGTCGGCTGCGTTTGTTGCGCGCAATCTAAAAAATCAACGGTCTTGGCGAGGTCTGTTGGGAGGTTTCAGCCACTGAGATTTGTCATTCCAAGAGTTTGTTGTGTGTAAATGGCTGTGTCGGAAAATGGGACCCCCCCAGCTATGTTCAGCTTCGTTTTGGTGGAACATGCTGTTCGAGCATGCAAATTGACGTCCCATTTTCAGACAAGCTCGCATGGGACAACTATGTTTGGGATATGTGGGCGGATATCTCCCTCACGACTGGAGATTAACGTATGAAACGGTTGGATGCAAGCAGTGAATAGCGGGACGTGGCTTTTTCCAAACATGGTGATGAAGATACGCGTGGAGGGATACCCTTTTGAAACACAGCTATAGAGCCCCACCATGTTTCACAGTTTTCATAGGTAAATAATCCATTTTCCATGGCTGTATTAATAGATCACCAGAAGGTATATCCCATTGTTTTCTCGGTATATCACCATTTTTGCTGGTTGAATCACCATCTTCGGCACTTCTTTAGTTCTTTTGCTTCCAGTCGTGCTTTAGTTCAGCTGGGTTCCTCTCCAGAGATCTCGCTGTCCTCGCGCGTGGTGATCAAAACCCGCGCGTCAGCATGGTGTGGCCACCGGTTCTGCGAATCCGCTGCAGGTTTAAGCGCTGCACTGATGAAAGAAATCATGTGAAATGTCTTGCAAAGATATCAAAGAAATAAGCCCATGTAGGGTCAGCAAATCACCCCATTTTTTTTTAGCATAGAAATATCTGGTGAAGGGTTTGAATTGCAGTGACCAGTGGATTTTTTGGTTGATTGGTGATTAGAAATACATGTAGCACCCCCCAAACTAATGCCGAACTGGTTTTTCACTGCTGGAAACTGGGGAAACATCAAAGTATCATCATGGAAAAACTTTTCGGCATCTTTTTGGGGTTTACCATAGGTGAGTTTTTCACCTACCTGGTTTACCGAGGATGAGCCCAACATCCGGATAGGAGTCGAAAAAACACATCCGGCCGGAGCCTGCTGGTGAACCAGCAACCGTTGGATTTCGGGGGGCCATTTTTGGACCCATTAAAACATTAAAACATGGCCATTTATAGTTGATTGTCCCATCAAAAATGGTGATTTTCCATAGTTATGTTAGTTTACCAGAGGGTAACGATCTGAATATAGGTCAAAATAATTCAAAATAAAACAATTACAAGGCGGGCCCCCGAGAGATATGATACTGGGTAAACGCACAGGGTCACTATTTGGTGGCTCATCCCGCAGATCGTATGTGGGTTGTAGATAACCCTAGTTAAAAGTGGATTAATTCTACTTGTCCCACTTGTAACTAGGGTTATAACCTACATATATACCTAAGTGGAACTTTCCAGGTTTCTGAATTCTTATGCTTTACCTCAAAAAACGGAGTTGTACAGACTCGCCTTTGGCACGTTGGTAAAATGGTTGACCGTTGAATCACCAGCCATGTCGCTGGGTCACAACCTTGTACCGCTTTTCAAGGGTTAAAATAGGGATTATATATATGTACATAATATATACCAACCCCAAAATTAGATGGAAAAGTATGGAAAAGTACAATCTCACTTCAACAGTGGCAAATTGATGTCAATTGCTATTTGTACCTTGTTAGGAGGTTGCTATACGCATACATAAATGCCAACCCCAAAAAATACCAAAGTGAACTGGGTTTAGAAATACTAGCAGCTACAATTCTTGTCAACAAACAACTTACCCTCCGGTAATCTACCATAGCCATGTTGCGAAACATCGGCCAGTCCGCCAGTTCGGCAAATCGGCAAATCATCGACCGGACCGAAGGTATTGCCGGAGGGTATATCTGATTCTGCTTGTGTTTTGATGATCCTTCTGAAAATCATCACTAGATTGGTTTAAGGGAAAAATTTAGCCGGAACCCCCTAGCAATTTGATGGGAAAATCCATGGTTTCCGGTTACAAATTTCCTATTCACCAATCCCATGACAAGGCTTGGATTAGAAAAGCAAAATCAGGGGCCCAATAACGAGAGATGTACGTTGGAGGGATAGAATCGGATAGACCTCTAGGGATTTGCCCATTATACATGAAAGAACAATAAAGAACATGTTGATTTAACCAACAAAGATGCCGCTTTGTTTGGTGATTTGGGAAGTTGGTAAACATAAATCATTTTTCTCTTTACTATGGATATATCTACAGTTGGATGAACATAAATCAACTCATACGACTGGGGCCTTCTTGCAGTCTCCTGTTTGTCGTAGCCAGCGGGCTGCTATACATTTGTTGTAATCTGTGAACTCTTCAGCCAGGGGTTCTTCGACCAAATTCTTCAGATGTTGTGAGTTTATCAGAACGTGGCCATTCAACAGATAGCTGATTGATGCGTGGATGCTTTGCACACAGTGCACGTTCTAGACCAAACAACATCAATAAGAATCAAAAAACACCCATATTCCGTAGAAATAACTAATTGTTCCATTCATCTTCCATTACAGGACTTCTAAACTGCGCTAAATTGCTTCGTGCTTAGCGCCACTCGCGCCCCGCGCGTCATCTTCCCGGCAGCTGTGCCCCGAGCTTATTCGAGATGTCTGCAGATGGCAGCAGGAAACTTCCCCAGCTTTGCAGACTTTGTCTGCGAAGATTTTGATGTTTTTTTGATATTTTTTTGATGATGTCTTGATGTTTCTTGACGATGATTTGACGCTGTTTGATGACATTGTTTATATGTTTATGTATGTTTATGTCATTTTTTGTGGGAGGCTTTGAATTCAAGCGCACAATGGATGATTCAAGAGAATCAACTCGAAGAACTCAACCGAGATCAGATTCAGGATTCTGTTGACCTGGACCATCCATTTTGCCTGCTTGGCTTCGATATCAGTCCCACTGGGGGATCCAAGCTCGAAGGTTTTCGGGGGCAGCCGTGCCCACCCCAGGAGGTCTTTGAGTTTCATAGATTGGACTGGTCCCTGAAGATGTCCTGCGAAGCAACAAAATATGTAGAAACACATGCATGGTGGTGCCCCCGTTTACGATAGCCGGTGCCAATGACTCCCATCAGTATGGTTTATAGGATATATCTATAGTCTTATGGGGTTGTAAACCAATTAAAAATCGGGGAGCACCACCTTGTGATTTAAGCGTGTAACCATGAAAATGCTGGTTTCACAGGGAAACCATCTGAAATAGCTGGTGATTGAACATGAACTATGTAAAAGAATGGCGATATAATCAGGATATCATGTTGACTGGGATTTTGCAAAACCCGGAGCTGATTACTAGGGTACCATGTTGTATTGCAATTTATTTTGGGGCAAAACCCTCGGAACACACGTCCGAGGTCACTTGAATGATGGTGAATGTACAGGGGAATCTCCCCAAACGACCAAAGATATTGTGACAAAAGGGCTTTAAGATCTGGTAAACGTTTACATGACTATGGGAAATCACCATGCTAGTTATGGGAAAATCCACGAACTTTCTATGGCCATGGCTTCAATGTCGCTACGTTTAATGACCAGAGGGTAAGATCTGATGTTTTGCATGGATTGTGGGTCATCTTTTAGGACGCACCCATAGACTGCGACTCAGAGTTCCATCCGACAATACGCTGTCCACAGGACAACTGCACTGGATCGGTTTCACGGAACACCAAGAGGTGGTGCCATTTTTTCCAAAAAACGAGCGATTGAAGGCTTGCCATGGACTGGTCTTTGAGTTTGGAAACGTTTTCTTTTTGGACATCTCGACCTTGCAACAGCTGCTGTACAGTATATAGTATATATTAGATCCATATAATCTACAATATACATACTGATATCACATCGTTTGGTAAATCAGTCAATCATCTATAGATATGCACATGATACAATATGTATTTATTATATATTTAATGTCTTTATATGATGGCAAATATCAGTACATACCATGCATATATATACATACATGTACATATGTGCATGAATATACGTACATATACATACATACACATGTACAGTTTTTATAGTCATCCTGGCGTAGATAGAATCTGTTTTTTCAAACATATTTCAATATTTCCATTTCGGTTCATATTTTTTGACATTTCCATATTCTATCTAGGCCTAGTCCATCATGACTATAGATTTATGATATCTGATTATGTGATTTGTAAAAAAGGTCCAACCGGAGCAGCGGGATGTCGGGAAAACAGGATGTAAGATTTGAGATTTTGCCATTCAATCATGAGGATTCCACCACCCAAAAAGTGATGTCACACCTTTGATGATTTGAGTGATAGCTGGGTCCTCCTGAATGGGGGGAAACTTCAGACCCCCTTTTTTTGGGGGTTCCCCGATTTCCATGAAATAGTGTGGCAAATGAAAGGCAATAAACATCAACACACCTGGAATTGCAGATGTTATTGACCATCAGTCATTCGGGACAATGAACAAAGTTGATTTGCCACATTTCTTGGAAACCCGGTCTTGCAAGAAATCCAGTACTTACTATCATGTTTTTGGGGATGGTTTTGTTGAGGCGGGTTTACCATCTCAGAAAATCGGGGGGATTCAGAGGTTTGATAGGCCGGTTGGAGGATCCATGTTGAAGAATTCTGGTTCAATCAGGGTGTACCTTCCAGTAAACGAACAGTTCGCGAACTGGAAGCCATTGTTCATTTACTTCAATGATGTAGCGAACTGAAACAATGATCATTTTCCATAGCCATGTCAAATTTCAAGAGGTTAGTTCCTTGGAAGTCACCATTTGTTTTTTTTTTTTACAGATTTCTTTGGCACAGAACAGTGAAACCAGTGACGACCCCTAGATATGGAGGCTAAAAGCTTGACTCTTTGGCTAAAGCGCTGCCGCACTGTGCCTTTGAGTTTTGGATGATGGACACCAGGGGGCACGTTGGACATATGGCCCACTCTTTACCAGTTCTGGATGCCTGTAAGTCACCCCATTTATGGTCATAGTTTCAACCCCGTTCATAACCGTAAAAACCATTGCCTTTAGGGCTTGAACTCCATGATTTCGGTGTTTTTTTAATATCTACAAACAAATTGAAACAAACTGTTTTCCTGCAACCATTAGACCAGTTTGGTTGGACAATTCGCTCCTCCGTCACAACTGACCGGGCACTTCCACTCAATTTCCCGCGAAGAATTTGAAGATCTCTGCTTCAAAGTGGATGGGTAACTCCGGCCATATCAATTTTTGGGCATCTATCGTGTGTTTGATCTTCAACAAATGTGTCATGTAATCAGACCACTAGTATGATACAGGGATTTTATGGGATATCAATGGGGATATATGAAGTACAACCAACAGTTCGGCCATTTTTTCGCGGATTGACCATCCCCCTAACTTTCGATGGACCCCAAGAACTGCCGAAAAACTCCATGGCAGGATCTATGATAGTTGAAAGAATTTTCCCGGTTCCAGCCTGGTCTTAATTTGGAGGAAACCCTGATAGTTGGCCTGGGAAAGGCCCACAGTTTCCTGTTTTTTCTAAAAATCAATCCACTCTTCATCACAGTTTGGTGATTTTTCCCCCATGATCTTTGGTGAAATTTTCTGGCCCCGCTGGGACCATCAGCATTGGCACGGCTGCAAAACATGGCTTCGTTGTAAGCACCTGTCTCTGGGATGTGACTATGGCTCTGTAGGTAAATTGAATGGACTATTTTATGGACATTTGGTGTTTTCTTAAGATACACTTCCGGTTTTACATATATAAATATAGGTATTGCATGGTCTGTTTTATTGATATCTCATGGATTTTTATAGATTGTTTATTCATCTGTTGATGGGTCAAAACCTGTGATCTGCCTAAATGGCGGGTTTGTCTTAGATGTTTAAGTTTTACATACCCTCTGGTAAACTAACATAACTATGGAAAATCACAATTTTTGATGGAACAATCCACTATTTCTATGGTCATTTTCAATAGCAAACTGTTAGTTTACCAGAGGGTATGTTTTTTTTTTTTTCCGGGCCCAAACTTGGATACAGCCCAAAGCTGAACCATAGAAGCGTAGATCGAATATGGGTATGTCTTAGATGTATCAATCATGAACTTAAGTCAAATGTACTAATTATGTGTTATATCTGATATGATATGCCTAATATCTGGCTATCCCAATCTATGCCAAAACATGTCATAGTCCTGGAGACCACTGCAACTCCTCGGGGCTTTTGGCCTTGTCGTGTCCGAGCTGGGAACGGTGTGCGACCCGTTCTCCGTTCCCAGCGGCGTCCAACGACATGCCCCAAGGGCGAGCGGCACCTGCGACGGTCATGGATGTTCAGATTGCGCGAGCTCAGAGAGTCAGAGCAAAATCATTTGGGTCAACTGGTTTTTGAGGGTACACTCTGGGGCCCGCAAGAGAGGTAATTTGGTTTATAACTAGACTTACAACTTGGTTTATGGTACTTGTAGATGTATCGAGTTACATGGGGTGTTAAGCCAACGAACATAGCTTGGGGCCAGCGGCCCCACATTCATAGGTGAATGGATGAATTGCTGCAGAGGGGGGGGGGAATACTAACCAGCTAAAAGCAGTTATTTGTTGCAGGGTCTCCGATTAGCCAGGATGATACACGTGGTGTCTGAAGGTCGTTGGTCTGATTTGCCACAATTGGTTTCCCTATTAAACATGGTGATACTGACAGCAATTTGATGGGGATTTGATGGGGATTATATATACATATGATATATGTATATATAAATCATGGACTTGATATTTGGATGTGCTTAAAACGGTGTGTGCCTTCAATTCATGGCAATTTTGCTAGAGAAAAATTATGATGAACCAGCCATATCCTCTAATCTCGAGGTACCAGTTGTTGGCAGATGTACCTGATATCTGTGGTTTCGCTGTAAAATTGTTCCTTGTGGATCCAGGTACCCTCTCAGAAAGTATGACTGGGCTATCAACTTTAGGGCTTAAACACTACCTTCAAGAAGTGTTTGAATCCATTTTTGGAGACAAGTTATTTACTATGATCTACCGGAAAAAAAACAATTTCCATGATTTTCCCATGTTTTTCTTTTAAATACACCATTTCGATCCACCAGGTGCATTCTGGAGACAGGTGGTGCTGAAGAGGATCTCAAGGTGGGTCACGTGGGGAAGGAGATCCACATCCTTTGCAAAAAGATGTGGAAATCCAGATGTTCCCGAGGAAAACCATGTACCATCTGGTTATTTAACATAGCCATGGAATAGCTGGCTAATTTTGGATGATTTTCCCATTAAAACCTCTATTTATAGGGGATTCTCCATGGCTATGTTAAATAACCAGAGGGTACAACTAGTGGAATTTCCACATGGGTTTGTCTGAAAATGTCGTACGTCGTATATCCCTAAATCCAATGGTTTTGCTGATGATTATCCCTTTGAAATGGCTGGGGGTATACCCTATTTTCAGACACACCCACATCTATGTAGGACTTGAAATCGGAAGTCCTCCTTTCGACGCTGTTCAATTCCTTCCCCCGTCACAGGAAAAACATCCCGAAGCCATGGTGGATGTAGGGGATGAAATCACATAACGGGTATGGGATGGGTCAAAATATGTGAAAATTAAAAACCTTTGGGCAGATTTTAGTCTATGCTTGATATTGACCATCCAATTATTGGGGTACCCAATTTTGACTCATACCCATATGATTGGGACCATACAATTTGGGATGTTTAGTATGAACTGGGGATTGGATTGTGATCCACAGAAGTAAGCCAGGGTACCAGCTGGCAACTTGTTTACACACAATACATATCCTCTGGTAATCTAGTATAGTATAGCTGCTATATAGCTATGGAAAAATCACATTTTTTTGGTTCGGTAAATCATCGAAGTAAATGGCCCCTGGCTTCCTTAGTGAACTGCTAGCTTACTGGAGGGTAACCCATGTATAGAACCCCACGACGCTGCGATTCCGCCCGCAGCCCCAATGATATGCGGACATACTTGATAATGATGGCTAATTGGTTTAAGCGTAGCCAACTGTTGATCGATCATGTGGGGATTTGACCACCAATTGCGGGACTTAATGAGGAAAACATAAGGATATAGTTATATAAATGATGGTTAATTGGGTATCATAGTGAGAAATGGATCGTTTGCTTAATAATCATGCATGGACCGCCCAGCTATAAATGGGATAAACCAACACAACTCCCCCAGTGTGGAGTATTTACCACCTACGATATCTGGGGTAAATCCGGAGGCGCCCCACCGATTGTTGCTTACCCTCCGGTGTCATCAAACGCAGCAATGGAAAATCTCCCATTTAGTTTATTGATTTTCTCAGCCCTTGACCTCCATTTAGTTTGGGGAATTTCCAACTTTCCCAGCAAAAACATATCCATTTTGTTCAGGGATTTCCCAATTTTTCCAGCTAGAAACCTGCATTTAATTTAGTTCGGGGATTTCCCCCGTTTTTCCAGCTATAACATTTCCGTTTATATATGGTCTAGTTTATATATATGTACATATATATATATATATATGTATAACTATATATATATATATACATGTATATTTGCAGCTATAAAGCTCGATTTATAGTGTATTTTCCTACATGTTTCCGGTATTTTTTCGAGATTCTCTTTTGATTTTCGCCAGATTTCTGGATTGGTGAAAGGGAAAATCTACAGGAAACCATGGTTTTCCCTATGAAATCTAAAGGTTTCCGGTTAAAATTTTCCCTTAAACCAATCCAGTGAATTTCGGGCCAAAAAATCCCCAGGAGATGACAGAGGAGTGCTGGCGCCCTGCCAGCTATTTCTCCACGGAAAGCACTTTGGAGGCGGGGAGCTGCAATGGGATAAGGTGGGATTTCATGGAATATGACGAATTTAAGTCATGGATATCATGGGGATTCGAATAGAATTCTATATAACTATATATATATATATATATTTTATGGAATTCTATTCCAATGGATTTTAAGTGGCATATAATTTGCTTGGAATGGGATTTCATGTCATAGATAATGGGATATCATTGGGATATGATAGGATATACTGAGATAGAATGGGATGCAATATACACTCATACATATACATATATGATAAACAATAGGATTTTCTCAGATTTAATGGGATTCTATTCCAATGACACGGGAATCTATGATATTTTGTTTGTATTTTACTGGAATCCAATAGAACTTCAGATTATTGAACCAATGAAAAATATCAACGAAATACAACTTTGCTTGTTCTATCCTCCTGTAATTTAATATAGCTATGGAAAATGACCCATTAGTTCGATGATGTTCAATGATGTAATTACCTAGTAAACAATATCTGTAAAAAAAAACTGGATTTTTTGCCAGCTATGCCAAGTTATTCTCAACTGACTTTTTTTTGGCCACTATTATCAACTATATCTAGTTGATATCTAAGGCATCTTCTGGGTTCCCTCAAATCCATGGCATAACTCGTGGGGTTCAAATCCATGCGGATTTGATGGAGATTCAACATATCATTCGAATCTGAAGCAACGGTGGAAGCGGTTCTACTGTCAGTATGGCTTGATCTTCCAAGATGTTTGGCTTACCCGTGTCAGCCACGTGGCTGGAAAATCCACCATATCAGTTCGATGATTTGCCTGTTCCCATTGCCACGTTTGATGACACTGTAGGGTAAGATCATTGATACCGTGGATGTTTCATCGTTCCCAATAGTTCCCAATTGGTGCAGGATTTCGCATCCACAGTATCGTTGAATTGAGGATCTTATCCCGGTCTCTTGGGCTCAGAATCATCCAAGTGATGGATACGGTGAAATATCGTCGGAGAATCCGTGGAGTGATGATTGGGATTTGTCGCGTTCCACCAGCATGCCGGGAAGCAGCCCTGAAGTCCAACACAGGGGGTACCCCCCAATCCACTAGTCCCCTAACTAAGGTTATCCCATACATTACTGGGCGAACTAACCCCACAAACACGCGTTCGAGTTTCTATCGTCGTGGGAGGATCCTCCAATTTGAGTGGTTTCTCTAATTTTTATTGGTTATAGAGTTACATCCCCCCATATTCCCGATGTTCAATGATTACCCCCTGAACATCACCATTTTTTAGTGGAAACTAATCGTCCAACCCCGATAAATGCCAGGGTTAATGTTTATTTACTGGAGGGTAATTACCTTCTGGTTATTTAACATAGCCATGGAAAATGGCCCATAGAAATAGATGATTTATGGTCATTTCCCTATTAAAAGTGGTTTTCCATGGCTATGTTAAATAACCAGCGGGTAATAAACCATTTATAGATGTTTTTCCCATGAAAACCTCCATTTTTGCTGGATTTCCCAGCTTGCCACGTTTGATGACACCGGAGGGTAGGTTGGTTTTTTTCACCCCAAAAACCAATGACTCATCCTATCAAGGTAATGTCCAGCGATTTGAATGTTGGTTTATAACCCCCATGAACTAGTTCGATAGATATCCCCAACAAAAACCCGAGTGAAATTGGACTTATAAACTAACTTAGCTATCATAAAGCAGCTACAATTCGGATAAAATCACCATTTTTCTTGGTTAGATAACCATTTTCCTATGCTTTCCCTATGGTTTCGCACCACCATTCGTATCCCATTCCAAATCACCAAACGAATGTGTCGAAGGTCACGGCCAAAGTGCACGAGGGGCTTCAGGGCTGGCAACGTCGCACCTTTGGCGCAACGCCAATGCAAGCTACCATGACTGGGGATGGTAAACCGTAAACGTACCAGCCATAAAAATGGTGATTCTATTTTGGTTTACTATGGTGTATTAATAATGCTAATATGACTAGTTATGACTAGTTGTATTGTTCACCAACTTTGTAATTATTAATACCGTATGGTGTAATACAACTAGTATTAATAGCAAAAGTTAACCTGTGATTGGCTAATATAAAGACTATGATGTAATGCTAGGTTTACTATGGTGTAGTACTAGGTATATTATGGTGTAATACTAGGTTTAATATGGTTTACTATGGTGCAAACCGGCATTACTTTGGCTAAAACTGGAATTACAATGCTTTACTATGGTGTAATAGTAGGTTTAACTATGGTTTCTGTTCGATGTACAGTATCTATATATAGATATACATATATATGTATATATATATATGTACAACTACCTTCTGGTAATTTGACAGTTTGCGAAGTGGTAAAGAGCCATGGACACAATAAGTACATCATCAAACCAAATGGGCAATTTTCCACAGCTATGTTAATGAGGGAGTTATATCACTACTATAACTGGGATTAAAATACTGATCGGACTTTCCATGGATGTATCAAAAGTATCTAAATCCATATGGACCAGAGAATCTACTTGGACAGTTGGTGGTTTCACAGATGTTTCAGTTTTCAACCATAGAAAGCACCAACTAGATATGTGTCAGTTTTTATCCATAGAAAGCACTTTTTTTTGACAAATTTGACATGAGTCGACTTTTGCACATAGAAACCATTCAACCATAGAAATGAGTCGACTTTTCTTCCCCGGCGTGACGCCATGGGGATCAAAACCGTAGGATTTTGTGGAATCATCTCCAAACCCACAAGAACATCATGGAGGAGTTTTGGTGGGCTATATGTTTGTTTATAGGAGGGTACATGAGTTCATATATACTTATATGAGTTTATGTGATGAGTTTAGATTTTATATTAATTTGTAATGAAGGAAATGAAGATCTATGCACTTGCGAGTATTTATCAATGTTTTTCTTGGACCACCGTGCTAGATGACCTGCTCGGAAGTCAGCCTTATTGACGGAAGAATCGTAATCTTCTGTTTGATGAAACACGATTCGTACACTGTCAAAACCTATTGTATTTTGGAATGTGTCATCATGTTTTTCGTAATCATTCTGATAAAATGACATTGGATATTAGCATTAAATGGGATACATTCTTCCATTGCCCCCGCCTTTTCTTGGCTAAGTGACATCCTTTTACCCTCTGGTAATTTAACATAGCTATTGATTCAAATCACCATTTTTCGTGGGACAATCCACCATTTCTATGGCCATGTTCAATAGTTCTGTTAGTTTACCAGAGGGTAGAATACCATGATCCTGTTGAAAATTAGCAGCAAACTCTTCGTCATTACCAGAGGCGAATTCTGTCCATCTGAAAATGACCTGGCCGTCACCGGTCCCGTCGTACCGGTCCCAGGCAAGGGCTGGTTCTTACTGTCCGGTGCAGTGAGCAAGCGAACTCGAGGTGTGGATCGGTGGATTGACCCTCCAGTGGGAAATCACTCACTGGAGCTTTTGGTGCGAACATGACCCTCTGGTAATGACTAACAGCTATTGAACATGGCCATAGAAATGGTGGATTTTCCCATAAAAAATGGTGATTTGAACCAATAGCTATGTTAAATTACCAGAGGGTGTATATATATATATATCACTATATATCTATAAAATTCTATACATGGTGGATTTTCCAGCAAGCCATGTCTGACTATCAGGGTAATCATGAAGTAGCCAAGAGAATTGGGAGAATCAACTGGGAGAAGTAGTCATTAGCCCATAAGAATGGAGAAGGAGCCATACCAATCCAATCGGATGATCAATAATTAAGTGGTAGATGCAACAATTCAGATGCACCCATATCATCCAATCCCATCCCTCATTCATATGAGTTACATCCCTATTGTATCCGATTGTATAATGGCAAAACACATATACATTATGTAGATGTATGTCTATGTTTTCCAATTACTTGTTACAATGGTTTCTGGAGGCTGTTTAATGTTATACAGGGGGAGGGGATTAATGGGATACATTGGGAAAATTAGATAACCACAATAAAAGGGGATAGTCTAACGGGATATCCCAGGAAACTAATATGTTGATGGGGGATACAATCACTCAGAAAACTAAAATGTGCCACGGTCAAATCATTTTTTCTTTGCACGGTTCTTGGATAATGGTCATCAATCCATGTTCATACGAGGCAACAAAAACCCGTCATGTTTGGATTCCCATTATGGGATGGATGACCATATCCCATAGACCATGTTTGGACCATTGCAGATATGTTGATGAGGAATATACCCTCTGGTAAACTAACATAGCTATTGAAAATGGCCATAGAAATAGTGGATTTTCCCATTAAAAATGGTGATTTTCCATAGCTATGTTTGTTTACCAGAGGGTAATCAGTTTTTATATCTACGATATGGATATGATAGGCATCTATTTTGCGGATATGGATATATCAGAGGGATATGATAAAAGCTTGTGCCCCAGTTCGTTAAGGAAGTTGGCTTCCGACATCATACAACCGATACTTTACTGACTCACTGACGTTCATGGTAGATATGGAGGTTTCCTAAACTGAGGCTACCCCCAAATTATCGATTTTAATAGGATTTTCCATTATAAACCAACCATTTTGGGATATCCCCATTTATGGAACCCCCCCATATGGCTATAGTTTATGGAAACTATGAACCAACTGCAGACGCTGAGGAGCACCACCTTGCAGTGAGAAACCCACTGGATTTCCTTAGGAACACGGTCTACAAATGGGTGGTGTTCAATGTCTGTTTTAATTTACCCTCTGGTAAACGAACATATCTATGGGAAATCACCATTTTTTGTGGGAAAATCCACGAACTTTCGACTGGGCCATTTTCAATAGCAAACTGTCAGTTTACCAGAGGGTACCGGAGGGCAACAATGACAATTTAACAACATCGTAACACATGCCGAACATTTGGGATTCAATCATCTTCCAACCCGGAACAAATCGGTGTATGATTTGTGGGGATGGGATCCACCCAAAATCAAATTTGTTCTTGGGGTTTTGAAATCCATGATCCACCAAAAAAGAGTCGCTTTTCACATCCCAAGATCCATTCTGGCAACATTTGGTACATCATGTTCTCAAGCACCAGATCTTTCGGTGCCCTACCATTGTCAGATTTTCATACAAGGCTTATCCCCCGTGTGGCGGAGTGTGGCCGTTCACCGGGGTGGCCTTGTGACAGCACAGGACCCAGCTACGAAGAGCTGGTGTTGGCAGGGAAGAACTTGGATCATGAAGAAGCTGTGCGCGTAATCCAGGCTCCCTAGGGTTGGAAGATCCGGATGATTTTTTTTTGGAAGCTACGGACGGATTTTTGTGTGAACGGAATCCCACTTTTTTTTCAATGACAATTCCAATTTTGCTATGGGTTATAGGCGATATAGCTATATTAAATCGGGTTTATAAACCAACTTATGACTTGGTCGGGACTGGAGTCAGCCTGGTTTTTACCCATGAACTATATAGTTGTGTAAGGTGTTATTTTTTCTCTCATAAACAAGCCATCAACTCTGGTTTTACCGCGATAAACCCATGTACATTGACTACCAAGTTTGCTTCACAAGCTCCTAAACTACTATAACTCCATATTAGTTGGTTAGCTATAAATAGGGTTTCCAACTTCTACAGTATAGTGCCCATTATATCCTGACTACAATGTGGCCCCCCCAAGTTATGTTTGTTGGTTTACAAACCTAGTGTACTACATTTGCTTAGGTATTGCTAGCATAAACCATAGATAAGCAAGTTGTCCATCGTTTCGGGGCCCGAGCTTGCAAGTGGTCAATCAGATTCAATACCGTCTGGTAAACCAAGAGTTTGGAAATCACCATTTTCAGACTCACCCATATCATCGAATCCCATGCCCCGTTCATATGAGTTACAGCCCCATGGCATGGTCCTAAATATGTAAAAGAGAAACTACTAAACCATGGTTTCTTGGGTCGTGTTTAATCTTCGCGGGAAGGGATTTGTGGTCAATAAGATTCTAGAAGCTTAGTTAACACGCCCTCAGACCAGGGTATCCTATTTGAAAGGGGCTATCAGTTTATAAGTTGGGCATATGCAAGCTTACCAACCGGTCGCTAGGTAGGTTTGTCCCGAAAATGGACCATTGGGCCCCCAATTTATGTTCATCACAGAATGGGAAGCAGGATGATAAACCATTGGATTTTGAGGTTCGTTCGAGTAAGTCAGCATAGGTTTTAAATGGTTTTAACATGTTTTAGCCTATCCTGATACGTAGCATTGTCAGACATGGTTTATGGAGTATGGTCATCTATCCCACAATTCGAATCTTTACAACGGGCATGTGAATTTCTAGACCGTCCCCCGATGGATACAGCAACTAATCTAACTTTTGACCTTTTTACAAAATAAGTGCTCATTATAACATATGTCAACAATTATATCACGTTTATGTCGTTAGTGTGATATATTCTGATTATATGGACATACACTGTTGGTTACATTGTTGTTCTAGTGTTATCTCCATTATATCCCCATGAGTCTCCTAGTGAAACATCACCATTTTCCTGGCACAGAAAAATGGACCCAAACCCTACCTAATCGTTTCCCCCCGACAACAAGCCCTCCGGAAACATCCATTTGTCATTGGTACATAGTTGAACTCAATTTGATATTTGGTACATTATTCACGTTTCATGATTGTGTGAATAAACAATAATTCCAATAGATAACAATATAGTATTAGCAACAATAATGATTGACGCCGTAATTTTTCTTAGGTTACATACCCTCTGGTTTCATCAAACATGGCTAGCTGGAAAATCCACCATTTAGTTCGGGGATTTTCCCAGCTAGAAACCTCTATTTATAGGGGATTTCCAATTGCTATGTTTGATTACCAGAGGGTAAGCATCCTGAATTTTTTACCATTTTGATGGGGATACCCTCTGGTAAACTAACATAACTATGGAAAATCCACCATTTTTCATGGGAAAATCCACTATTTCTATGGCCATACTGTACCTATTCTTGGACTTGCCAAGTGAGGCGGACCTCCACCGTACCGGCATGGAAGGGGCGAGGAAACCCAGGGCCCAGATTCTACGGAGGCAGTGAACGGAATGGCTAAGATGGTGCATTTTTACTCCAATAACTACGGTTTAGGGTGAATATCTCGAACTCGAACTGGTGAATTGGGTTTATAAACGAACGTGTAAATGGGGGGAGTGCCACCTTGTAATGTTTCACTAGAAATCAAGATTTTCACTGCAACCGAGAAAGATGGCAAGTGGTGAATTCATGGTTTCTGCCCATTCCTGCGATGCACGGAGTTTCCGTTGAAGCCATGCTTTAAGAGATGGAGGACTCAAAGCTATTATCCAAGTTAGGGTTGTTGACTCAAGGTGGTGCCCCCATTTACTAAATTGCTAAGTTGGTATCAAAAGTTCCAATTTTGCTATGATTTATACAGGATATATCGAACTACCCTCTGGTAATCAAACGTGGCAATTGGAAATCCCCAACAAATGGAGGTTTCTAGCTGGGAAAATCCCCGAACTCAATGGTGGATTTTCCAGCTAGCCATGTTTGATTACCGGAGGGTACTTCATGGGGTTTTATAGACCAACGTAACTTTCATGACTGGGGACAACACCTTGCGCTGAGTTCGATGGTCATTTTGATGGGAGAACTGCTGAGATCATAAAATGATCACCTGTTGGGTCATCGGATTTCCTCAACAGATGCTTTTGGACCATGGCAAGATACAGTCTTTGTATATGGAGGTTTCCAATCCATAGGGGTACCCCCAGTCATCATCCATTTTCAATCCGGATTTTCCATAACAAAAACCATCCATTTTTGGGGACCCCCATTTATGGAAACCCCCATATAGTCAGATGAAGCACCCCAAGAATATTAAAACTACAAAAAACGCCCAATGACCTCTGAGAGTCTCATGTATAGCTTGGAAAATGGTCCATGTGTAGATGATTTACCCAGCCCAAAAATGGCCTCAATTTTGTTCGGGGATTTTCCAGCTAGAAATGTTTGATCACAACGAAGGGCACTTAGTTTTACTCAACAACACATGCCTCATCCCAACAATATTCCAACTACCTAATTTCCAGTATACTGCCAAATTCAGTCAAAAAAGTCATTCCTGACATTGCACACATTTTTTTCCAGCTTATTCGAGATTATCAACCACAAGCTGGTGCCAAATACTTAAATAAGTTGGTTTATGACCAGGTTAAGTATGGTAGATATGTCTACACCATTCATGGGGAACAAATACCGTCTCAGAAACTACCATTCATGGGGTTTATGAACCAAAAAACACAACTGGAGTGGCACCACCTTGTAGTTGTTGTTAGCACAACAGTTGATAAAAAAACATCACCATTTTATACCATTTATTTAAACAAAATATTAATCACTATAATTAGATTCATTGGATTGGTTGAAGGGAAGATCTACAGGAAACCATGGTGTTTTCCCCAGGAAATTTCGGGGTTTCCTGTAAAAATTCCCATAAACCAACCCAATGATAGATAGCATCCAGATCCTCATTGGTCCTATGATACCCCCATAGATGGGTTCTTCCCAATCGTTCCCAGGTTGGTATTCCTATGATATATTGATGAATTATCCCGGATTTTATATAGATGGACTATTCCCATGTTATATAACATGTAATAACTATAGGTTGTAATATTCCCATGCTATTTCTATGATATGTCAGGAAACATGGCTTAATTGTCCATATAAATATACACATAGTTGTATATATATATACACATATATACATATACATATATATACATATATACATATATATATATACATATATATGTATACATACACATTTACATACATAAGTAAAAACCACACCAAGATTAGATGATGTCATTATATGTCATTGGTTATTCCTACGACATCCCCATGGTATTCCGCGATCCATCGAAACCAGGCACTGAACCGAAAAGGGTCCTCCGATACCAACTGCTCAGGTGGACGAGGCGGTCTTGGAGAACGTGCTGTTAGCCTTCGCAGCGAAGAATCCGAAGATCGGTTACTGTTGCGGCCTGAGAATCGGAAGATGACAAGGACCATATTAGGATGGTGCGTAAATCATTATGTAGACATATATATATATACAAATATATACAAGTACATATATATATATATATATTGTGTTACAGTATGTTAACACTATATAATAAATGATATTGTAAGACATGTTATGTAAAACAATGATTTTTTGGTACGTAAAAAAATGATTGTGTGATGGTTTTTGCAGGACAGACTTATTAAACCAAAAATTCTGTGGTGATATTCATTGGGATATGGTGAAATAGAATGGGATATACCTGGATATTGACATAATCTATTCATGTTTTCCAGATTGCCGGTGCTTACCTGATGGGTTGGTTGGTAGTTTGGCTTCATGGGGATAGCCTTGAATGTGATAATCAGAATCCCCATCCCCTTCCACTGGGGGAATCCCTGGAATCCAAAGCGCCCAAATCATCAGCTGATCAAGATTAATGTCAACCCCTGATTAATAAACCATGGTCTATGAATTACGGGGGTAGTCCCCAAATAGTCATAATCTACTAACTACCTAAATGGTAACCCCCCCAATGAAACAGCCGTTTGGGGTTTACTAATCCAGGGTTGACATTAGTCATAATCAAAGAATGTTCCCTGGATTAAGCTTTGGGTTTTCCAATTAAGCCAGATGTGCTTAGTCATAACCCCCCCCTTAAGCACGAATTGTGCTTCTGATGACATCTGTGCAAGAATGATCAAAAAGGGGGTTAAGATGGGTTGACGAAGGGAGCTTCTGTAGAATGGAAAAAACTATGGGACCGAATGCAACCATGTTGATGCCAGGGAAATTTGGGATTCAAACAACCATCATGGTGAATTAGTAAAAAAAGGGTGTCGGTCGATGCTAAATCTGGCTTCAGAAAAATATGTTCAAAAGTGTTTTGAGAATGTGAACAAGATGCTGTGTTCCTGAGAATTTGCTTGCTGATTTCCAACTTTTCTATTCTTGGGTTGCCATATGTTGCAATAGCCCAAAATTGGGTAGTTCAACCAACTTAACTGACCTAAATCAGTGGCAAATCTCCATTGATGTTGGTTAATCCCCATTTTTAATGAATGGATGCTAGCATTACGATCACAAATCCGCTATACATCCCATTAAATACCAATTTTTCTTGGTTGAATCAGCATTTTCCTATGGTTTCCCGGTTTACCGTATCGGGCAGCCATCTAAGATTGCCTGCCAAGGTCAGTCCATGAGTTTCGTGGCTGCTACACTGTTGATGTACATGGAGGAGGTGGATATCGGGAGCGTAGCTGGAAGGTAAACTAACACAACTACAATGTGAGGCCCCCTAGATAGCTAAGTTGGTTTATAACTCCAATAACTATGGTTTATGATACTTATAACTATACTTAATGGGGTTTATAAACTCACATTGTGTGGCAAAAGTTCGAAAACCACCATTTTTAGTTGATCCACATTTTGGGCGCCGGTCTCACACGTTCGCGTGACTTTTGAGACGAATGTCCGAGAGTTGATCCACATTTCGATTGATCGTTTAGAAACTCATGCTCTCTGGGAATTGAATGTAGCTATGGAAAATCACCATTTGATCCCAATAGCTATGGTCATTCCAATAATATCCCAATAATTTGATCATCCCAATAATATCCCAATCATCCTTTAGCTATTTTCATTCTAAATCGCTATGTTACCAGCTGGAAAGCTGTACATGTGAGCCATGGGTGATTGGTTCATTTTTGGGTACACTGTTCCTGCAAAAAAAATCTTGGGGATTGTGACAAGCCACATGTTTAAAACCGGTTTCAAGCAACTCGTATTTCATGAGATGGGAAACGGGGGTATTTTCACTAGCTCCCGTGGATTGAACGTGAACCAAAGCAAGGACTTTACATGATTTTACCACAATTTCACTCCTGCAAATGGAGCTTAGCTGTAGTTTCAACTTGGAGGATCATCAAATATCAACCCACTCTAGCTGTGAATTTCCAAGGTTTTAAAGTTGTTTTAATATGTTAATGAGCCACAGGTTGACATGGGATGTCTCCTGGGGGACTTCTCAACAGCAGACGATGGGAGGAGTCCGCTTTCTGGACCCTCTGCGGCTTGCTGGAAGACATCTTGCCGGAGGAACGGTGGCGAAGAGGGGCCTATAACATCCTATAACGTCGAGGAAAAGCATGAAGAAGTATGGACAAGTATGGAACAGTACAGAAAAGTGGGATTGTTACATGAGGTTCCATACATTCTATAGCCCATTATATATCCCTATTTTCGGTCATCTACCCCTAGAAAGAAGATGAATGCAAGCCCACGAACATGGCTTTTTCTTCATGTGCTATGGATGATTATACAGTGAATGTTTGCTTTTGATGGTCTTTCATATTTTCATGTTATTTTTCAAAAAAAAAACAAAACCAACACATTTCGCCCATCCGCATGGCTAAATCCCCTTTGGCCATCACCTGTGCCGTGTTGCAGGACTACTTCTCGGAGCGCATGTCCGGTCTGCGCGCGGACCTCAAGGTGCTGCAGAAGCTGCTGAGCGAGGAAATCCCGGAGCTGGCGGAGCATTTGGATCTCCAAGGTGCCGACTGGTGCTTAGCAGGGAATGGGGGATGCTGGGATGATTATGAAAATGGTTATTATAGGTCATGAAACCCCATTCCCTGCGTTTCGCAGCAGTAAGAAAATGAGGATCCTTACCCTCTGGTTATGACTAAGAGTTCGCCATGGAATAGCTGGCGAATTTTGGATGATTTTCCCAGCTACAAACCTCTATAGAGGATTTTCCATGGCTATGTTAATCATAACCAGAGGGTAAGTTAGAACAACCATGTAGGATGGTTGAATACGGGGTGAATTATCCATTGTTATTTATAGTCATAACCTCATGCGTTGGTTATAAATATGTCGACGGTTGAACATTTAAGGCGTGGGGAACCACAGATTCCGGTGATGCTGGGGGAATTGGTATGATCATTTACATAATCATATGGTACTGTACAAGCATCTCATTTGTTGCTGGGTACCCTCTGTCATCAAACATGGTTTGCTGGAATTTCCGTCTCACTAAAGCTCCACTAGCCATGTTTGATTACATCCCAAGTGATGATCCATACACCATTGTGATGTGTTGTGGGGAGTTTATAGAACAGTGGTTTTGCTGAAGACGAGTTGACATATTTTCTGGGAAATCCCCTACTTTGTGGTTTCTGGTAAACATATATATATATAATACATAGGGTTTCTGGTACATACTTGGTGGTTCACCACATTTTTTGGTCATAACCCGGGTAAGGTCTTCGTCCAGCCTGGTCACTAACCAGAACTCATCGATTTCTGGGGTGAAATTCACCAAGTATACTTGCAAGTCATCATCCATGGCGAGAACCTGTGCAGGGATGATTTTAAGGGGACACCCTCCGGTAATCAAACATGGCAATTGAAGATCACCCATTTATAGAAGATTCCCCAGTAAAAGCCCCATTGAAAAAATTGGACTCTGGGATTCTCAATTGCCATGTTGGATTCCCGGAGGGTAAACTTACAGCGACAGAGGGTAATCTATCATTGATCATTGGATCATCTCCAATCATTGTTAATGAGGTGGTATAAACCATTCCCAAATGGGTGGTTTACTATTGTTTCACCCACATCAATCCACTTTTCCCGCAAAACTGGTTGGGGTTTTCTCTTCCCCATCTTTTTCAGGTGGCTACCCTCTGGTAAACTAGCAGTTTGCTATTGAAAATGGCCATAGAAATAGTGGACTTTCCCATCAAAAATGGTGGATTGTCCACAGTTATGTAAACGTTTTCGGGTGGCTAAACCAGCGAAAAAGCAGCCAGGGATCGACTTGTCCCCCATCACTGTGAACTGGTTCCTTTGCACCTTGGGCGAAAACGGAATGGAGGACTTTGTCCGATGGGTCATTCCATTGGACAAACGTTGTTCCTGTAATATCCATATCGAAATATTTGTACACCATGACATATATATATATAACTATATATATATATATATACTCAATACTCAATATATGTATATATATACACATATATATGCGATAATAATAATAATACTAATAAAAAATAGTAATAATAACAATGATATAAATAAATATATATATATATAATAACATATATATATACACACCATAATGATATGGGGATGGGTCAAAACCTATTATTACCATAATTGTGGGAATAACCATCCATTTACCAGCTATTTTAATGTTCACTAGGGGTACAGGGTTTTTATCCAAAACCATATATATATATATATGTACATATAGACACCATTTATATATATACATATTGATATATGTCTATATACACCATATGTACATATATATATATATATGCACCGTAAAGATATATACATATAGACACCATTAAGATAAATACATAGCAATTGATGCTTCGAAAATAAATATAACACATTATTTTTGCGTTCGGTGATTTCCATTCTAGTATTCTATATAGTGGCTTATCATATCATGTCAGTAAAACAATAGTACGCCATCCCCAATTTTACCATACATGGGTGGTATAAACCCGAGATAGGGGTGGTTTATGCCATTGTTTTACTAACATTGCTGTAATATATGCTCCGACATTCCCATCATTCACTTTTGATGGTGAAATATGGCAAAAGCACAGATTTGGCTGGTAGCAAAAACCAGAAATTTTCAGAATTTGGATCAAGTTGGCTGGTTGATCAACCTGTCTAGATGATTTGTAAAATAGAGGAGGGGGAACCCACATTGTTACATTATGTTCTCTCTCTCTCTCTATCTCTATGTATATACACATCCTTCTTATACCCCAGTGAATCTAGTTATGTATACCAAGTTTGCTATCTAGGGGGCCCTTTTCCTTTGCTGAAGAGCTCTATGAATACCATGAATATACGGTCCTCCAAAACCCAGCAACGGGTGTACAAACTTTCGACCCCGTGAATCATTGACCCATCCCCCCGTGCTCAACAACCACCAACTGTGATAGTTCACTGCGCGGCATGGTCAGATTCCAGGAAGATGTTGGTACACAATGGATGTTTTAATGGGAAGATAATGTATAATTAAATGGGATTTTCCGTTGCCACTTTTGATTGCTGAAGGGACTATCCCAAGCTCGTTTTTGTGGGTTTCAGCTGAAGGTCCTTTAGGCGCTAATTCTAGCGACTTCATTGGCAAACCTCAACGAAGTATTCAAACATGGCACATATTTTCCTGTTCAGATCCGTCCAGATCTCCATGTTCCCCCGTTTTTTGTTTGAGCACGAAAAGACATGTATCCCTTAAGATTTTCCATGGGTTGATATACCATTTTTTTTTGGATCATTGCCTGTTTTTTTCTCCACTTTAGAAATGATGAACATTCTTACTTGCCCAGATTCGACAAACCAGCTAGGCACCTCCAAATATCCAATGGATCATAAACTAGTTGGTCAGAATCTACCATTTACCATGTATCATGAGAATCTCATAGCCCCATGGCCCCAAGTTCTCATCATTTCCCGCAATTATAACAAAACATGGTGGTGTTCCCCCAGTTATCAGTTGGTTCATAAACCCAATGAATTGTACACAGCATAGATATATCCCGGTATAATAAACCATAGTTGTCGTAGTTATGTGCGCCAACTCGGCTTGAAATCCCATGAAATCCACCTGTTTCTTGGTGAAATCGCAATTTTCTTTGGGTTTCGTGAAGAGTTCACCGCCAGGACCACCCTAAGATTTTCCACAGATCTGTCGAGGCCTGTTTCTGAATACCCTCCCAGCAGACTGGTCCCACCGCGTCCTTGATTCAGCACCTTGGATGCGGACCCTGCGGGAGACACGGAAATCGCGAGGGTACCCTGTAAACTAAGAGTTTGCTTTCAGTGATTTACATTTGATTTACCTAATCATGGTTTCCAGTTCGCAAACTGTTAGGGCAATGCTTGAAAGCCATAGAATTGTTGTTTCTTTGAGGATGTTTTGTTTTTTGTTTTTTTTGTTTCGACCTCAGAATTTCTTGTGGTCTGCGTTCGCGTTCGATGAATTTCGGGTGAATTTGCTGAAACCATTGACCTCGGGTAAACAAAAGCCAGCAATGAAAAACAGCATATTTTGGACTGACCATGTACCCTCTGGTAAACTAACATAACTATGGAAAATCACTATTTTTAATGGGAAAATCCACTATAAATTGTCCATGTTCAATAGCTATGTTAGTTTACCAGAGGGTATTAGGGGGGATGAGATTGTAAAACCATCGAATTGGGGCAAATTGACACCCATATCTATATCCATGGTGCTCAGTCTAAACCGATGGTCAGTTGGTCCAGTCATTGAGTAGGTCACAATCTATATCATACTTCAAATCATAGGGTATCTCATGGACTATCAAGCAAGTATGACTATGGCTCAATATCACTCGCTTCATGGATTCTTTTCTTCTTGTTTGACTGAAGGACTTTTTATCATTGTTTCCAAACAAGAAAACATAGTACAGTACTATCTTTGCACTCTTCACATTGCAAGAATCTCAAGAAATCACATTTTTCCAACATGTTTGCCATATTTTCATCACATTTTTCGCAATTTTACACATTTCCCAGCAACAACTCCACCATTTTCATCGACCCAACATGGCCCATGGCCAGCCAGGTGCTTCATGAGGGCTCCGTGGTGCTGTTTCGCATGGCGCTGGGCATCCTGTGGCTCAGGAGGAAGGACCTTCTGTGGCGCGGCGACGTTTTCGGTGTGAACCAATGGGAGTCACCAAAAAACATGGAGAAAACCTGAGGAAAACCGTAGGAAAATGGCGATTTCACCAGGAAAAATATGGAAAAATGGGGAGTGAATGGGATTTAGAGCTGATGATAGCTAAGTTGGTGCGATTATGAATTCCAATTTCACTATGGTTCATGGTAGATATATCTATATAGTGTTATATAGTTGGTTGATGGGCATATAGTGAAAACTGGGAATATCATGGCAAGAATCGACTTCTTCATAACTTCTTGCTCAGCTACTAGCAACATTGGGATAATGGAGGATACAATGATACAACGGGAACATATCCACGACTACATTATATACTTGTATGTAATCATGAGGATAACTTGATAAATGGGAAGAACAATAGTATAACCAACTTCAAAGGATGGAAGCATGGGATAATCATGTAATTTTGCCACAAAATCGGGGATTTAACTGAGGACGAAATGGGTTTGCAGTGGGGAAATGAATCTTGATACAACTTGGAGATGCCATGTGTGTGTGTGAAGACGGAGCAAACCATGGTATACCCCCGAAATGGTGATTTTGAAAGGACAATGATTCTTAGCCAGTGGAATTTTAATTCTTGGCAACCCACGTTTCGGGCAAAGCCACGTAATGGGTGGGGATCCAGCTATCAAACTTACCATAGGGATATTTCATGGAGATATGTTGGGATACATCCCAACAACAGATTGTTGGGTGGGCCTGAACATGGGGTACCCTCAGCTGAGAATGTCATCATTCTTTATCCAAATTAGACCATGTGAATTGAAAGCCATGGTTCTTTGGGGATCCCCCATTTCAGGAAACCTCCGCAGTTTCGTCACTGAACCTGATGAAATCAGCAACATCCATGGTTTGGCAGCAGCTGAAAACGCATCGCGGTGGTGATATCCCGATTTCGCAATGGGAATTCCAAGTCACTCAGGGGTTCACCAATCTCCAAACCCTCCTGGTCATCCCCGAGTTGGATGATTTGGGGCTGCTTCCATGACTCAGGAAACCTCCATCTTTATATCTTTTACATTCTTTTACCATCTCTCCTCTCCATCCAACATGGTACAGATGACGTAAGAAACCACAAAAATTGGACCATCCATGGGACTGGTAGCCACTTGTAGCTCTCTCAGCACCATGCAACGGGATCCAGGTGCCAGGAATTCGGAGTCCAGACTCAGCCTCCTAGTTCTGGTAGTTGCAACCTCTATATCTACCCCCTGGTCACTTTGTGGCAATAACTCATCCCCCATAAGAAATGGATAAACCCATTGAACTATCCCATTTCTTGGTGCTGGCAAACTAGCATGTTTCCAGTATATCCCCAATGTTTGTTAGTTCCACCACCATTTTTTCCTGGTGAGATCAGCTTTAAATCTCATTCAATCACCATTTTTCTGGCTGAAATCACCATTTTCCTAGGGTTTTTCCTATACTTTTCCTATGGTTTTCACCATTTTCCTACGGTTTTCCGATGGTTCTCTGGGTGACATCCACCCAACGGCCCGAGGTCATGCTCCTCCCTGCCCGATGCCTTCAGCTTCCTGCGGAGTCCCATGGCCACCTCGGACGATGCCCCGGCGTTGGATGCGGCGGAACTCTGGGAGACCGGGCGGCGTGGGAAGATGGGCTACGGATGGGTACTGTAAATGTTGGATAGGTTTGGATAGTATATGTATGTATACAATATGAATATAATATGATTATATATGATTATATATGATTATATATGATTATATATATGATTATATATGATTATATATGATTATATATGATTACAAATGATTATATATGATTATATATGATTATACATGATTATATATGATAATATATGATTATATATGATTATATATGATTATATATGATTATATATGATTATATATGATTATATATGATTATATATGATTATATATGATTATATATGATNTATATGATTATACATGATTATATATGATAATATATGATTATATATGATTATATATGATTATATATGATTATATATGATTATATATGATTATATATTATTATATATGATTATATATGTATTTATGTCTACATGATATGTCTATATGTTAATGTATATGTAGGTGACAATATTTACAGTAGCCCTCATGATAGAAGAGTAGATGGGTAAACTATGAGTTTGTCTAAGATGTGATGGGTTATAGATATGAATGTATATATATAATTATATATAGATGTATGTGGTTGTATTGAATATGCACATATATATATATATGTAAACAACCAATCCATCAAGATATAGATCGAATATATGGTTCTCTATATAAATAGACATCATAACTATATTTATATAGATCATGAACTATATGGTACTAATGGTTACTAACCAATGATCCATGAAGATCAGTGGCGTCCTCCATCAGGAGCTGATGTTCGCCTCCTGGTTGAACGACTTGTCGAACCGCCTCCGCATCTTACGGGCGGAGCAGTTGCGACTCGTGCAGGCGACGTGACCTGGTCGTACGTCGTTTGTCATGGTGACGACTGGGGTATGTCACCATGGCGTTGTGGATGGTTTTCCGAGGTTTTCCTAGGGGTAAACACCATAGGTCAGTCATAATCCCATTGAAAATACGGTCATTAAGCCCATTTACAACCACACAAATCACTAGTTATATGGGGATGGGTCAAAAAACCTATGAATTTATCCTTCTATAATGGGGTGAAGATCCATGAATCCCAGCTGTTTTGGGGGTGAACAGAAGGTACCAGGCTTTTGATTCACAGCTGGGTTTGTCTGAAAATTGTGCATACCCCCCAAATGGTACCTGTCATGGGGATAATGGTGATTAAGCAATGGAACTAGAGGTACACTATTTTCAGACAAACCCATATACAGTCATCCTAGAGCAGATAGAATATGGATTTTTCAATCATCTTCCGATCTTGGTGATGATTTTTTTGAAAATTCCATGTTCTATTTACTCCAGGATGATTGTACATAGATGTGTAATTTTTAAGATATATATATATATATATTATTTGTGATCGATAGACAGATAACGTGTTTGCATAGGCAACCACTATGCTTGGTCGGGTTGCCAGGCATATGGTTTTGGCATGAAACGATCACCACCTCTTCCAAGAGTGTAAAACACGGATGGCCAAACGCAGCAAAGGATATTTCCCTGAACTGGATGATGGGACAATCTACAGGAAACCCCTACGACCATTGGAAAAAGACATGGTGTCTTGTAGATTTTTCCCTAAACGAATCCATTGAGCATGTTTTTTCTGGGAGCATTGGTACCCAACTCTTGATCACTAGCCATTTGCACCGAAACATCCCCAACCTTGGATAGGTATTTGAATTCTCGAGTTCTTTGCCATAAAAGATCACCAGCCACCCTGCAAAAGATAATGTTTTCTTGTGGACCGAAGATTGACCATGGAAAAATGTGGAAACCAGACTTTGAAGTGTTGCCTAAAACCACCGGGGATGCAAGATGACCTCAACTCGGCTTGGCCGTGTCTACCCGGTTTGGAGTGCTTTTTAGATGGTGATTTTTCAGCAACAAAAATACTGATCTACTGGGAATACAATAGGATATTTAGGGGTGCATCCCAGTGTGTAATTAAATGGATTAATTATCACCAATATTTTTGGTCCATGTACTTTGCTGATATTTCGATATATAGGTGGCAGCATATACCAGGGTTATAACCACAATTATATATATAATATAATATCCCCAATAGTCAACTTGGAGGATCATCCCACTTACTAAGTGGTTAGTAAGTGGTGTTTTAACTCACTTATAAATGGGATAACCTTGGTTGGGGGCAACTATGGCTATTACCCACACTTAGTAAGTGGGATGCACATCCAACTACAATTGGGATTATCTGGATCCCTTATACCGACCTAACGTCGCGACGTCACTGGGAATGAGGGTTACTAAGGGACATTTTCCCAACGGGACCCTATCAGCTTGGTGAATAAATATCATTTGTCCAGAGGAATGGGATCGAATTTGGAGATTCATGGACATATAAGCCTACAATAACCAAACAACATGTTCATTAAACCAACATCAAGCCGACCATAATAAGCATCATATGGGATCATATGGGTATATTGATCCACATTTCAATTGCTTAGAAACTAATACTATCTGGTCAATGTAGCTATGGAAAATCATAATTTTAGTAGGTAAATGATCCTAAGTCATCCATACATGGGCCATTTTCCATAGATATATGTTACATAACCAGAGGGTAAACCAGTGAACAAAAAATAACCCTCCCGTAATCAAACATGGCAACGGACAATTATCCATTCAGTTCGATGATGTTCATGGATCTTTCCAGCTATAAACCTCTACTTAGTGAGGGGATATACCGGCTGGCCACGATTCCCAGAGGGTAACCAGCAAAAAAAAGTGTTCAAAATGGGAGGATAAGCAACAAGAATCAATGTACGGAGGTTTCCTAAGATGGGGGATTCCCAGTCGTCACCATGGGTTTCAATTCTAAGTCATGGTCTAGTGACTGGGATGAGTCGGTCCAGGCGGAAGACGGTGAGCCAAGAAGGAAGATCCTGCCATCGCCACTGGGCGATGTCACAATTGGGGAAACCGGGTGATTTGACGACAAAATGATGAGTGAAACAACGTTAAACTGTTGACTTAAGCGACTTTGGGTACGCGAATGTCATGGACTTTGTTGATGTGTTGGTTCCGGTTTCATGTTTTTCCCTTCAGAATAGTTGTGATTCAACCATGCATACATTTTCCCGACATCCCATGCTGAAAATTCTGGCAATGACTTATTTCTCAAACCTTGAGCTGGTTGCGACTGGGGGTGGAGGCGAGAGGTTACTTTTGTGGCTATGACCATGGTATTTTGGCCCCCATAAGCTGGGGTAAAACCATTATCGCTAAGGTTATAGATTCACTTAGTTCACTGGAACTGCACTTCCAAGTTGAGTGTGTCTCGAACTTGGGACGCGAAAGATCCCAGAAGCTAGCAGCATTTTTCCCATGAATTCTCGATCAGAAACTCGGACGATCCGACAGCTGGTCTCCATCTAGGAAAGCCTCACATAGAGGGTGGTGCCCCATAGTTAAGTTGGTGCCAATAACTCCAATAACTAAGGTTTATGGTAGATACAATGTATAGCTACTATGATTGTTTATAAACCAACTTATAACTGGGGGGGGCACCACTTTGTATCTATCCCCATTATACCATTTACCCTCCCATGTCATCAACCATGGCTGGAAAATCAACGAACTAAATGTTCGTTTTCCATTGCCATGTTTGATTACCATAGGGTATACCATTTAATTGTTCTTGTTGGAAAAGCAAATCCTCAGCATACACACTTTACAAGTCCATATTTTACCAACATTATACCCAAGCTTTTTCCAGGTGCTATATACATTGGCAAGCCACAGGATATTTCCTGGCTGTTATATACACGCACACACACACACACATCTTATATACCCATTTATAGGGTGATAAGGGTTACAGCTGCTGAATTTTTCCCTTGAAGCCAGTGACACCCCCGACAATTGCCATATGATCATGGATCAACTATTTTTCGCAACCCCAAAAAGATGCAAAGTTGGACACCCGGAAGTTATATCAAAGAACCATCATCCAACGATCATCCAACGGAAGCCTGCTGGACTCGGCATCTTTTTTCGGGGATCACTAAATATTCATGGTCGGTTAAGTCCTCCACGGTATGCCAAATACATTCCACCGTATTGTCCCATTATCCCATGAATGTGGGTAAAACAACATAATAAACAACATATTACGGGGAGTGGTTTCAATCCTTATGATGAGTCATTGGGGATGGTAAAAATGGCATTGTTTTACCAACATTATCCCATTATTATCCCATTGTTATCCCATGAAGTGTAGAGATATCCCCTATCAACCATAGTGAAATTGGAGTTAGAAACCAACTTCGCTACCTAGGGTGCCCCACCTTGTATAATTTCTGTATTATTGGTTCTCCCATGATTATCCCAAGATATTCCCATGTCAACTCGATGAACTCGACTCGACTTTCAGGTTCAGCTGGTCCGACATCGAATGGAGCAGTGTGTCGCTTGGTGCTGGGACGGCGCGAAGAAATGGGACCGTGGCAGGAAATCCCTAGGGAAATCTGAGGATTCATTGGGATTATCTGGGGATTATCTGGGGGTTTCCTAAGGGCTGGGGGTACCCAAATAGCTGGATGGTTTATTTCATGGAAAATCCGGATTGAAAATGGATGATTTGGCGGTATCCCTATGGATTGGAAACCTCCATCTTGGGGCTTCACTTCATGAATTGCTAATTCTTGGCATATCTTGGGATGACAACTGTGGTGAACAGCTCTCGAATAGGCTTGATCTTCATGTTTCCAAATTAAAGACATGCAATTTGTGGCTGGATCCAGTTTGAGACCCGTATAGCTGGGGTAAACATTCCATGTATATTTGGGAGAACTATCCATGAATCTGTAACCTCCTAAAACTGTGAGATTCACCAGCAACACAGAAATCTGTGGGACGACCCGCATTTTGAATAGGAAACGCATCAAAAGATGCTCGTTGGTGTCTAGCTGATGCTGTGATTTTTTTTAAAATGTTATCCCTAAAACTGGGAGAAAAGATTTTGAAAATAGCCACATCTTTGGATCTCGGCTGTCAGGCTCTCGATGAGTTCTTGGCTAAGTGTCAGCCCCAAATCGGAGACCTGGCTGATTCAGAACCCCCTGGGGTTCAACCCCGGAAACTGTGAGGGCACACCATGAACAGCCTGCTGAAATCGCTTCGGTTCAGGAATAGCAACATTGACATTTACCACAAAAACTGTGCGAAAAGCTTAAAACCCATTGAAAACACATGCCAAAATTGAGCAAGTCTTGAATGTCTAAGGAGGACCCAAATTATCAGTTGATATAGCAGATGAGAATCTCATCTGAAAATACCCAGAAATTCTGGTGGACTGTTGTGGATCTGTTCAGTTTGGAGTCCCAGAGGGGGTCACCATCTAGCCATGCGGCGGATTTCGGATGGGAAAGGGATGGAACATGATGGAGCAGTTCAGCACATGTCGAGGATTCTGCTGAATCATAGCTATTTTTCGTAACATTTTTGGGATGGAAAGTCCACAGTGAAAGCCCGAGATACCAGTTATTTTTATGGTATTGGCTGACTATCAGCTGCGGGATGACAGAAGAATTTGCCTTCAGCAACTCGACATGTGCAAAAAAAACATCATTAAGCCATATTTCAGCCAGATGATTCGCTTCGTTTGACTCAAATGGGGGGTTTCAGGCGATAAAGCGGGTTACAACTGTTATATCTGAGTGATAACTGGTATTTCGGGCCATAACTCTAGTATCTCACAGTCTCTTTTTCCGAGATTGTCTACCAGCGACCAGTGGTCACTAAGCGTTTCCGCTGATCAACCCAATTACAGCAGCCCTTCAAAAGAATGGTGACATCCTCTTTGGTAGCTCATCCTACTAGTAACTTACCCTCTGGTAATCAAACAGGGCAATTGAAGATCCATCATTTGTAGATGATGTTCCCAGCTGTAAACCTCCATTGATGGGTGATTTTCCATGGATCTGCAATTGCGACGTTTGATTACTGGAGGGTACTGGTATACCCCTAGTTCTAAGTGGATTAACCCTACAATTCCCACTTATGAATTACTGTTCCGCATCTTTTTAGGCTGCCGGCGTCCGCAGCCATCTTTTTATCTTCAAAAGACCTACCATTTTTTTGGGGGGTTGGTGGTGTCGAATATTTTTTACAATTCTGTTTATCCCCAAATTTCAGATCATGTTCTTTCCAATCGACTCTTGAAATAGTTTTCAAATCTTTCAAGCAAAATCATATATAGCGCATATATAGAATAATATCATGTATCTTTCCAAATTATACCAAATATGGAAAACATATCAACAGGATTCTCAAATCATACTCAATGGTATCATATCCCATATTTAGGAGGTAAAAAAAAGGCCACCAACCACGTTCTGAATTCACGTAGCCCGGCCCGTCGCCCGACGGTTAAACCGATCGATGACGGAGCCGTGGACTCCGACGTCGCGCTTCGCGGCAGCAGCGTCGGAGGGCGCGTCCACGCACCATGAAGCCTCAGGTGGTGCGGGGTGCCGGGTTGGAGGATTTGATAGGCGAACAACCATTAGAAATGGTGGTATAACTATATGTATAAAAAACATATTATGGGGAATTACAGTATTGGTGATTTTTGGAATTGTGAAATTGGTGAACAGTTCAATAGAATCACGGTTTATGCTAATGAAATAAGAATGTTTCTAGATGGGTAATAGACCAACAAACAGAACTTTTTGGGGCACCACCCAAGTTGGCAGGTTGAAATTGAAGGAGGATCATTCCAGAGCCATGTCTCTACTTGAAGGTTCACGGCAGTTTGTAGGTTGCTTCACCCCAGTGCTGCTGATCTTTCTGAATTCACTGGGGTGAAGGATTTTCTACCTACGATTTTTTTCGGGTAGTTCACCACCAAGTACTGTGTCCGGGTCGGAGTTTTTGAGGTCCCTTTTCGATGGATTGATCTATAGGGGAACTTGGTTGATCCCTTCCTAATATCAACCACCCCCAGAGAAACCATGGTGGATGTAGGGGGTGAAATCACATATGACTGGGACCATCAAAATCGTGAGGCGTGGTATGCACTGGGCAACTTGGAGGTCCTGGTTAAGAAATTTGGTGATTGTAAGGCCCCTAAATGGATTACTCCATTGAAACTGGCTTAGAATATGACTAGCAAGAATTCTACTTGGTGGTTCATCCCACTGGGTTAGTTCACCCCAGTCACAAGTGGCATAAGGGTGAACTCACCCACCTACGATCCGTGCGATGAACCCCCAAGTACCCTCTGGTAAACTAACATAACTATGGGAAATCACCATTTTTAATGGGAAAATCCACTATTTCAATGGCCATTTTTGAATAGCTACGTTTAATTACCAGAGGGTAATGAGGATAAAGGGATTTAGCTCCACAGACGACCGCAGGTGCGACGATGCAGACGGGCCCTTCGCTCTATGGTCCTGCAGCATCCTCTCACAGTCAGACGCTTGGCGGAGCCCGCGTTGCGGAGCCCACGATGCCGGGGCCCTTGCTTTGCGGTGGCCAAAATGGGAGGGAATCGCATCTAGCAGTGGGAACATATATGGAAAACATGGTGAGACATATAACTAATATACATAATAGGACATATAACAAATGGTAAGTTGCCTCTAAAACACGAAGAAACTAGAAACACGAGCATATCAAGTGTGACATGTCACAACCAGGATGATTTAGCGGGAATATCTACAGGAAACGATGTTTTGCCCACCAAATACGGGGAGTTCCAGCGGTTTCGCCGTCAAATGTTTCTTTAGACCAGTGAACAAATCCAACCAATCAACAGATCACGACTGGCACTTTGAGGCGTGGCTTGATTCACCTGAAGATCAGTCACAAAGCGACCCTCTGGTAATGACTAACAGTTTGCTATTGAAAATGACCATAGAAATAGTGGATTTGCCCATAAAAAAGGGTGATTTTCTATAGTTATGTTAGTTTACCAGAGGGTACAGGAAAAGTTGAGCCCACCGTTTTCCATCGTTTTCCTGAAGCTGGGATATGCGCAACTCCCGGACGTGCTGATTGTTTGGGAAGAAGCCGGATCCGCTGACAAATACACCCAGCAGGATTTCCAGGGCAGCTGATTGATAGCTTCATCGGCAGCTTCATCGGCAACTCCGCAAATGAAGTGGGGCTATCGCATATACAAATGGGTGAACTTTGACCTTACAAACACTACTCCATCCAGTTGCAAGGGGTGTTCCATTCACTGTGAATCAAAACCAAATACACTCTCCAGTGAACCAACTTTGGGTGATGTGTGTGTTTTTGCACGGGGGCCTTTCCTTTGAAATCCTGAGAGTTTGGGGCAGTTCAGGGCCTCGTCTCAGGATATAACTGCAATGTATTTGGACATAACCAGTCAATTCTACATTCTAGCAGCTTGCAACCCCAAGAATGTTTGTAATTGCTGATTCTAACCACAAGAACAGTTTGATTTGCATCAGGAGCACCCTGATGTGGTGTTTACCCAATTCTAAGCCATCCCCTTTTTTTCGCCATGCGATTGAAACCATCCCCAAGTGGGACACGGCCTTGGGTTCACTTATTGCGGGTTGTCTCTTCATGCCACACCCATTTTGAACAGTTCTAGCCTTGAATTTTTGTGATAATCCTTTCCCCCTAATACACCCCCCCCCCATAATAAACACCTCAGGTAGTTTTTATTATTTGGGGGGGGTTTGGTAATAGGGGGAAGGGATTAGCCATGGCCAATTTTTTTTGAATCTCAGATGTACCTTTTGTGAATCCACAACCGACGTTCGGAGCTGAGGATGGAGATCGTCTTCAGTTCGATCAGCTTCAGCAGCCTGACGCGGAACAAGAAACCGTTGGATCCCGCAGACATCGGACCTGGCGGCATCTACCACGAGAAGCAGGAGCAGATGTCAGCTGTTTGTTGGGGTACCAAGACAATGGGGATATCTTTTAGGCATCAAGAATGGGGACTGAACTATACTCAACTTAACTTTCCTGGAATTTCACCGTCACGAAATGATAAGTCAACCTTGGATGGGTAGTAACTAGTACTTTCTCCTGCTGCAAGTGGGCAGCCATATTGACCTCACCAGCCAAAAGACTGCATGGTATCTATGATTGGGATTCCTTGGAGTGCAAGCTGGAAGGTTTTTGTTATAAGAACTGGAACAGGTTGACTGGAGCTTGACTGGAGAATGACTTACGTGTAATTTAGAAAGAATATAGAACATTGAACCCCACCTATATCATACTAAATAACCAAGTTTCATTAGTTATATCCCATGACATCTCCATTATGTTCCATGAAATCATTATATTGATGAGTTATTCTCCCATGATATTGATGACTTAATTGTGATCATTCAGCCAGAGATATGGCAGCCGACATGGATAGATCCTACTGGGTGAACGGTGAACTCAGTGAACAGTCCGAGTCCGAATCCCGCGCCACGCGCCGCGCAGGCCGGACTGCTCTGTGCCATGCATACCATCAACAACGTGATCCAAGAGAATCGGATCAGCGAGGAGCATTTCGGAGGGTGACGTGTTGGAAAGCTACGTCGTGTTTCACTGATGATTTGACCATTTTTAGAGAACCCCATTCATATACAGCCTATATATGTATATATATATAGTGCTGGATTGAAGGGTATCCAAGTTGTTAAGAGCCATGGATTCAGGGTGTATGAAAAAACACCCCAGAACCCGAAACTCCTGAGGCTTTCGTCCGGTTTTCTGGGGAACCTCAGGTGAAATCCAAGGTGTTTTTGTCATACGTTTCTTGTGGAGAAAGCAACGGTTTTAGCAAAGACTGCCATTTTTTGGAGAAATTGCCAAATTTAAATGCTACTGTGGATGGAAGACACCCTGCACTAGTTTCATAGTTACCAATATTTACCAATAATTACCAACTTGTGCAATATTTCTTCCATCCACAGTTTCAAATGGTGGCTTTGCACTTGAAAGGGTCAAGTGTTTAGCTACTCTGAAAGGATGGATAGCTAATCACAAGTCCAGAACTGTGATCTATAAGGTGATGCCCCTCAGTTACGTTTGTTGGTTTGTGAATCCCATTAAGTATGAGTATTTGTACAGAAAACCCAGAGTGAAATGTCGGTGAACTAAACAAAGTTAGCAATTCCGAACTGGGCACCACTTCGTAACCACGCAGATTGGACAACACCCATTATCTCCCACTAGAATCCCATATGTTTTCTTCATCATATGGAGGTTTCCAATCCATAGGGGTACCCCCCAAATCATCCATATTTTGATAGGATTTTCCATTATAAACCATCCATTTTTTGGTACCTCCATTTTAGGAAACCTCCATATCCCCATTTTCCTATCTACGATCGCCATTTTTGTTGGAGAGTTCGTGACCACCAACCTCCGCCTTCGCCAGGAGATTCTCCGCAAAACTGCCAAGCAGTTGGACAAAGCCGCGCACCGCTTGACGGGTGGCCGCAGCACGGACTACCGCAACTACCGCGAGGTCAGGGCCACGCAGGGCGAGTGATCCAAAAAATGCTGGGCTTAGATGGGCTTAGCACATTGAAATGACGGTTTAATCAGAAAACATGGGGATTTAGTCAAGAAGAATCTGGTGTTTGGTGGGACCATGTTGATATAATCAGCCATTTCATGGGGATTTTCTTGGATTTCGCCAAGTGAAATGGTGGCTTTTGACTTCAAAGATGGAGGTTGAACATGGTTTACCCAGCCAACACGGGTTAAACCAGGTCAACCCCCTGATTTTCCCATGGTTTTTTGCTTAAACCAGCCATGATTTCGCACCTGCCCCAGGATGGTTTCTACAACGCCTTGGTGGTGCAAGCCGTGTTCAGTGGCTTGGGTTTCCACGTGCTTTGGCGCAGATCGAAGACGGGACCTGACACGCCCAAAAACACATGGTATTGCCATGAATTTTATGGAGATGTTATGGAGGTTTTATTGAGTTTATTCTTGGGATTTCATGGAGATTTTATGGGGATATAAGGGATCAATACAACCAATGATCACATAACATGTGATGTATTTGGAGGACTATGAATTGCCATGGATATAAGTTTACTTGGAGGATCATGCCAAGAATCGTCAATGGTTCTGCGTTATAACATGTTATAACTATGATTACTAACCAGTTACGAAATGGGATGATCCAAGTAATCCCAAAAGTAATACACCAACAAGTCTAAGTTGAAGGTCTAAATATCTCCAAATAAGTGTAACTTTTGAAAGCATCTTCTACAAACAACCACGAGATAAAGACGGGAATCATGTGTGAAAATATGGAAACGGTATTGAACTCCAAGGCTTGATTGTGAAGAAACACTCCCAAAAAACGCACCGACCAGCCTAGAATTGGTTGCAGTAAACATATTCTGAATCTACGCATATTTGATATCTTAGGACTTCTTAGGCATGATAAATCATTGTAAATCCTGTTGACACTATTTTTCTTTTATATGTATCATATTAATATCACATTCAATCCCGAAACTGTTCATATTTTGCAGCTCAAACCATGCAAATTTCTCCCCACGTTCCAAGGTGCAAGCGGCGCGTGCGAGCATGTTGCACCTGGAAGACGAGATGGCGGTCTTAGCCAACAAAGCGCGGCACTGGTTTGGCTGTAGAAGGCCACGGATGGAAACACTGGGAAAACGAATGGGAGACGAGTTTCCATAAGTTGGGATACAACCCCTGCAACTATGGTTTTATGAGCCACTTTCAGTGGAACTGCGCCGCTAGGTATAGGGATTTGATAGGGATATTGATAGGGATTTCACTTTGAAAATGACCTCACCCAAATAGGGATCTTGATAGGGATGTAACCAACAACACGGGGATACTGTGTGTTTATGGAATATTTGGATAGATAACAATTGAGATGACATGTGCTAAGATGATGGTGTTTTAGTGAGGATTTATACCCTAGCTCAAAGAGCATAGGGTATAACATGGCCCTAACTTTTTCCTCTATAAAATGACAGGGGTCAACCCCTGGCCTAAAACGTTTTATTTTAGGCTTTTGTGGGGGTATAGCCTTGCTATTTTATNGCCCAACCCCCTGCATGAATCATAAAAAGGCACAAGGAGAACCTATCAGGCTTGGCTTGAGATATAGGGGGGCCTGCAAAAAGGATCAAGCTGGACAACAGCAGTGGCCACATGTGGCCACT
>BGPT01000272.1:358339-381311 GCA_003297045.1 Symbiodinium sp. clade C Y103 | reverse complement strand
CAGGTATGACTAGGATCCCTCATTTTATAGGCATGTTCAACTTGCTGTTTCATTTTAGGCCATTTTTTTGGGGAGCTCAGGTCGGTCATTTTATAGTCACAAGGGTGTTTTTGGTGCATTTCTGCAGTCTGTTTAGGGGCCACCATTTTCAAATCATTCTTCCCCAGGGGGCTTGGGGCTTTCGAATTATGCACCTTGCNCTGTTTAGGGGCCACCATTTTCAAATCATTCTTCCCCAGGGGGCTTGGGGCTTTCGAATTATGCACCTTGCCGGGGTTGGACCCCACCGTTTTAGTCTAGAAAATGGCAAGCCAGACCCCCCCCCCCCCGAAAAAGTAAGGGGCATGGTATAACTCTCCAGCGACATATACATACATGTATATATATATATAATGATATATTTATTGGGGAGACAGCAAATTAACAATATCTAAGACTCTAAGAATATGATGGTTACAGAATGTTACAGACGCCTGGTTGATTAGTTACTGATTAGTTGGTTGGGTAGCTAAGAGGGCGGGATCAACACAGGGAAAGCCATTGCGATGGCGGTGTTCTTCTAGACTACTATTTCCATACCCTCTGGTAATCAAACATGGCAATTGAAAATCCACCATTTATAGAGAATTTCCCATCAAAACCACCATTTATAGAGGATTTCCAATTGCCACGTTTGATGACACCAGAGGGTAAGCATCCTTTTTTTTTACCATTTTGATGGGGATATACCGTAACCTAATCAGCCAGCAATCTCAATCTTGGTTGCAGGGTATCTGAGACTAGCCCTGGATCAAACCAGTGGATTTATGGTCGAGATACCTCAGGTTGGTGTAAGATGAGGCCATACCCTCTGGTGAACTAACAGTTTGCTATTGAAAACGGACATCGAAATCGTGGATTTTCCCATAAAAATCGTGATTTTCCAGTTCGCTATGTTAGTTTACCAGAGGGTAGGTTTCCAGTTGTTGACTCGTTCAAAAAGCATGGTTTATGGTAGATACATTGGACTAGTTAGATGATGGTAGATGGGTTTGTCAGCAAAAAGGAATCTCCTTGTCCTGAAGGAGGCCCTTTTTTCAGACCAGGCCTTGCAACATCAATGCTCGCAGAATGAGGGGTTTGAGTTCTGGTGATTCATTCTTCTTGAAACTTTGGAGGTCCCCCCCCAAAAAAAAGCCAAAAAACGGTGATTCACGGTTTTTTTGGGATGGTGATCTTTCTATCTTAGTGAGCATGGCTGCTATTATATTTGATTGCTTTTACCAACAAACCACCACTTCCATCTTCAATTGGCAGTGCTTCTATTTTCTGTTTTGCAAACTAGGCACTTGAATCCCAATTCAACCCCAATTAGATCCCATATTGGGGATTGGTCAAAACCTGTTGTTACCATATTTAGGGGAAAAACTATTTATAAACCAGCTATTTTAGAATAGCTAGGGTACCAAGGATTTGATCCATATAAATCCTCCAATTCCTAGATGCGCCCCCTGCAGCGTTCCACCACTCGATGCCAAAGTTTGTTGCAGGTTAGGCGATGGCTGGTTTGATCTCAACAGCTTCCGGCCTGCATTTTGGATGTGGGGAAGCCCCTAAAATCCAATGGTTCTTTATTGGGGTTCCCTTAGATTTTGTTCGCTGTTTTGGCGGGGAATGGTCATTTATACGCAATCGCTTGAAGTAAAACTCTTCGCACAGGAGCTGGGAATCATCATCTTCCATTTGTATTTCTTTTGTCAAGAAAGACAAACATAAACTGAACACAACTGAACCATCAAGGGCGTGTTAAACAGTTGATGGTGATCATCTTCCCTGTGAACACTATGGATCACTATGGCCGTTTTGATCAATGCTATGGAACCTACCAATTTTTCCCATGTTTCGAAACTGTGACAATTTTGATTGTTTTCATGGAATTTGTCGTCTATGGTATTCCCCATTTTTTGACATAGCCATACATAGCCACTGTTGCTGGTTATATCATTTTCCCACAGATAACCAAAGTTCTCATTGTTAAATCATCATTTTGTTCCTCCAAAAAACCTCCGTGTTTGAGGGCAAAACCCACTAGTTCGACTGGCAAAATATCATGAAGTCCCACCCCTCAACCTCTATCAATAGTCGATTTTCACAGCTATAACCTTCCATTTAGTTTGGGGATTTTCCAGCTAGCCATGTGTGATTACCAAAGGATAAATACCCAAGTTGGTTAAATCATGTTAAATCCACAATATGGTAAACTAACATAGCTATGGAAAATCACCATTTTTAATGGGAAAATCCACTATAAATGGCCATTTTCAATAGCTATGTTAGTTCACCAGAGGGTATTCCTTTCTCAACATCAACGTTGCAGGTTGTTTGAGCAAACCAGAGTACTACGAGGAACACGAAATCCAGGCCAGAGATTATCCGATGCCATCCGGGATGTTGGCGCGAACGGTGGTGTCTTCAAACTTTTTATGGCCTTTGTTGATGGATTTTCCCCATGAATTAGATACAGAAAAGACGAATTCAACAGAGTAAAATAGAATAGAACCCACTTTTTCTTGCAAGGGAAGCCACTGAGTAAGAATAGAACAGATTACAATAGAATAGATATTGACCATAAACCATAATTAAGCGACGGTTTGTGGGCACCACCTTGTACAAATCAAACGTATCAGTTTTAGACATGCCCCACTCATTCACCATTTTTCTCTATTTTCTAAGTATAGCTAGCAAGATATCTTTCAACTCCTAGCATCTCCTAGTCATTTACCATCATTTAACCATGATATCCTGTGATTTTGTATCACTTCAGGCTCCACCATCCGCACCTTCCGCCAGGAGCTCCTGATTTCGGCGGAAGACCAGGGTTATCGCCTCTTCGTAGTGCGAGGTGATTGGCTCCCAACTGCTTTGGAGGAGGAGAGAATTTGGCGCGGTGACCAGGTCGTCATCCCAGAAAGAAAAGGTGATTTTCCTAGGGAGACCACGGGTTTTCCAGATATTTCTCTAGGTTTATCAGGGGGGAATCATCAAGAGGTGAAACATGGGAATATAATGGGAATGTCATGATTTTAAGCACCTTGGACAATTACATATATATATACACATATGTATACATACAGATATGGAGTTTACCCACCAGGAATTCATTTTCCTAGAGAAACTACGTTTTTTTTCACATATTGTTGCATGTTTACCATGTGGTAATCATCAAACATGGTGAAAAATGAAGATCTTGAGATGGAATCTGATAAATATATGTATGTATGTATGTATATATATATAAATAACCGTATTATATAATTACATATAGATGGAAATTATGGGCAACTTCATAGGAAATTCCATGAAGGTCGAATCTGTATCAACTGACTCCCCAACTCCAGATGACAGGTGGGATTTTATCGGTGGGTATCAATCATCCCGAAATATGTGGCACCTAGACTGAATGTAGTATACCTCTCATTGTATCATTCTATATCCCCCTGAGCCATTACATAAAGCATGCATATGTGTGCTCTCTCTCTCTCTATATATATATATATATACACATATAGATATAGAGATGGCAGGCACCTGCCAATTTAGGTAAACTGGCCACTGGCCAGGACCCCTCAGCCCTCACCGACGCCAAACGGGGCTGCATGAGACCCATGGGAGACTCGGCGATTGGTGATCGCAACTGGGAGATATGGGGTGTATTTCGAACGGGAAAATAGTCTTTAGATTGGTTTAAGGGAAAATCTACAAGAAACCATGGTTTTTACCGTCAAATATAGAGGTTTCCTGTAAATTTTCTCATTAACCAATCCAGTGAAATAGTGATATGACCAGCAATCATGGGAAATTGGTACTTAGTTATAAGAATATAGTACAATTAAAGCCCACATTACCAGTTATTTCAATGGTTACAAAATGGGGTGACTTACTCATTTAGAACAGATAAAGGGCCATAACTGTAATTTAAAGTTATAATAGCAATGATTCTATGGTAAACCCAACAATAGGCAACCCTCAATATGACCATGAACACATCCCTAAATGGTAGGTTTTTTCCTGAGTTACTTGGGTTTACCACATGAAACGGGGTGTATAAAAATTGTGCATAACCATGCTTCGCCCAGTGTGCAGGACAACTACATACACATTTTGATCGGAAACAACAACTATAGTTTCCAGTTGAACTTCCCTTTAAATCAATCTATTAATATGAGTCAAAATCCGGGAGACCCCTCGATCGTGGATCTAGAAAATTTTTCAATGACCTCATTTGACAGACCAACCAACTACGCGAAACACTTGAACATTATGTCAACATTTTTGATGTGGGAATTGTATAGCACGTAATTTGATCCAGATGGATGTTGCAACAAAGAGTAGCAACCTTGGTGAAGCACCAGGATCCCAGGTTGAAACGCCCCAGAACCATCAAGTAGCCTGGAACACAACACCACTGCGTTGTTGAGCTGTTGCATGAAGTGTACACCTCGGAAAACACACATTTGGAACTCCAAACACGGTTTTGGATTTTCCATGGGTTTTTCCAGGTGATATTGCCATTTCCATATGAGTTTTCAGGGGTCATAGCCTTAGCTATATAATAACTGGCTGGCATCATCAAGGCAATCATCTCCATGCAGGTTTTTTTCTCAGTGAGGTGAGCCATGAAAAAGATACCACTGTTGATTTGGTATTAGTTTAGCGGTTACTAACCTACCTAATTTTGTTATTAGGTACCTGATGGTACTGATTTTATATTGTTTTATATTTATGTATAGGGGATCATGAAAACCTGTATTTGACGGATACCTCTTCATAGTAGAATGGGACGGGATAGGGGTAGAACCAGACCTATCGCTGGTATGATCTATATAGTGCAGTCCTCCATCCATTGGTACCTTTCAAAATTTCATACCTTTACGCGCAAACCCCCCAGTTCGCCCACAGGGGCACATCGTGGGTTAAGGGTTTTGGGCTTTTAGGGTTTAGGGGTTTAGGGTTTTTGGGTTTTAGGGTTTAAGGGTTTCAAGGTTTTCTTGCGTAAGAGTATAGAGTCTTAGGCTTTTCGCGTTTTATGATGTTTTATGATCATGATTTGGGTAGATCCTAATATCTATAACAAGTAAAAAAACCATTTCCTACATAAGTATCCCCAAAAAGTGTCACATAAGGATCCAGCCATGATCATATTTTCTGATCATTGTGATGATGTAACGCCGAAAAAGCGCACAGCTCCCCATGCTGTGCGTTGCAAGAAAGCCAGGATCCCCTGAGGTGTTCGAAGGGCACCATGATGCCAGTGACTTACCGGTATTGCCTAACATAACTATGGGAAATCCACCATGCTATTAATGGGAAAATCCACTCTAATTGGCCATTTTTAATAGCAAACTGTTAGTTTACCAGAGACTGAACCACGTGGATTCTTGAAACCAGTGGTTTCCATGGGGCCCTGAGGATATGGACGGAGTACGATCCTCTGCGCGCCCGGTCTGGACCAGATGGTGGATGAGAACATGAAACGTTGCGCGGCGAAACGTCATCCTGCAACCGGGGAGTTGATGGGCCATGCAGGAAAAAAAACCTAAAGCCAGTGATGTTTTATGGCTATAAATCGGGTGATTGTAAACCATAAACTATGAGGGTAGCTGTAGGTTGTAACATGTTATAACTGACTTATAACTGGTATTTTGGGCCATAATTGTGGGATTAGCTAAACCCGCAGGTTTTCACATGTGTTAAGCCACAATATAGCATGATACAGCCAGTTGTAAACCAATGATAAACGAGTTAACCAACTCCATGTCCCATCCAAAGGCCCCACGAAATCAAGGGTGACAATGGCCACACCTGAAAGGCTTATGGTTGGTTCCTACAATGTGATTCGTAGCACCATTGAGATGTAGACATATCTACCATCAACAATACTAATTCTAGTTTCTAGTATCAATGAACTTACCTATCCTGGGGGCCCCACATTGTAGAAAAGGTTCATTTCATTTTATTCCACAATTCCTTTGTGTTAACAGTTTTCCCCTCTACTTGGAAGATCATCCGACTTCGAAACTGCTTTATAAAGCTGGTGAGTGTAATAATAAGTCCCCCAATAAAGCTGGGGTTCAAAGCCAACCAACAGCTGTCCCCATTATGACAGTTCTGCAAGGTGGTGCCTCCTGGTTCTCTTTGCTGGTTTGTAAATCCCAATAGTTCGATACATCAAAAATCGACCATCAACCATAGTTCCATCGTTCTTTCACCTAGCCAGAAACCCAGCAACTGAGCGATATTAGGAACCATCACCGACTGATACGTCACAGTGAGCTCAAATTCCAAGACCCGGAAACGCAGCTCAGCTCGGAGGCACCAAAGATCCTCAAGTTCCCTTTTGGCTGGGCTTTTCAGCCCACTGGTTTTCTCCCGCGCGCTTCCAGCATCATCCTGCTGGTTCAGCGGAAGACTGGCAGGTGGGACTGGCGCTAAGGGGATGGCATCATGGCGTGGGGTTTAAAAAAAGTCCTGGATTAAAGAAAAGCCTAACGTGTGTTTGTTTTTTTGTGCGGTTAGATGATGTTAGATGGATTTACATGGATTTCGTACTTATCCATATTTGTCTCACTAAAAGCTATAAGAATTTTGCACGGGATCAAAATACCACCAAGATATCGATACAAAAACGAAACTTTTGATCCCGTTTCACCGTCCTTTCACCATCAAGTTTCCAGTTTATGCTTGTCGGCTTGTCCTAAAATAAATCAAGGATACACACTCCAAAATAGCAATATTCGAGTGAGCATCAACTTTCTTGAGGGGGAAACCCTACATTATCAGACAAACTCGTGTGGTTTTCTTGGTTTCTTGGTTTCAGAGATTCCGAAAATGCTCAACCCCCTAGAGATCTTCCAACATATCACCACAACGTCATTAATTATTTTTCCCGGTTGATTGCTTCTCCAAACATTCCAAAGGTTTCTTGGATCTGTATCCCAAATGTTCATCACCCAACATTTGGATACATTTGGAAGGATAACACGATAGATCTCTATATAGTCTATATCCCCTAATCTTATATCTTTATCTTAATCCTACTACTTTATCCTTATCTTCATCCTACCTTATCCTTCTCTCAATCCTAATGCTTATCTCAATCCAATGTCATCCTCTCAAAATCCCAGGCCGCAGAACTTGGCTGGCGAAGGCACAGAATCAGGGCAGGAAGGGGTCGATCTCAAATCTCCCAGAGGCTTGTCGTTTCACAACTTTTCCTGGGACAAAAAATCAGGGCTAGGTGCGAAATCTGTACATTTTACGAGCATGAAATGATAGTTCATGATCGTTAATGATAGGCTTATAATGATCGTTCACGAGTCAAAATCGGAAACTAGATGATAGTTGATCATATTCAAGGGCACAGTTTCTTGGCTGTTTTACCACCCAGGATCGGCTGATCCTGTTTTCCCACTGCTGGATAGGTCCCAAACCACTCCGAACGATGTTGTTTCTCATTTGAGGACATCATTGGTTCAGAACAGATCGACGAAAAAATGACGACGTAGATAGAACACCATCCCTATAACCAATGTATAGATGTTATATTAGATTCAGATAATGATATATGTTATATAATGTCATATAGTCAATCAGACTCAATCGACGCATGAGTTTCGAAGCTGATGGAAGTGGAATCCTCACATCGTCTACAACGACAACCATTTTTTACGTCATGGTGTTGCTTCAAGAGGAACCAAACACATTCTAATATATTGGTTTGTGTTACAAAGGGGGTAATCATACCCCAACATCCAATAGTGTACCATAGTCTTTCCCATTCTTGAATGGCCACAAATTGAGGGACCATGCCCCATTTCTGGGCACATCCAAATCATAGCAAGTTGCCTTATAGTCACATCCCCACCTCCATCATGATATGGTAATTTGATGGCTGAATCCCACAGATTCTAATTCACTGGACTGGTTACTGGGAAAAAAATCACCGGAACCCCCTAGCAATTTCATGGGAAAATCCATGGTTTCCTGTAAATTTTCCCATCAACCGATCCAATGATTGCACATATCTTGCGGGTCCATTTGTTGATAGCAAATCCCCATCGACATCCCAGCAATGTGGGGCCCCAAGTCATGTTATTTATTGGTCTATCTTCACCTGACTAGTTCACTGTATCTACCAGAAGCCATGTTGTAAGTCCACTTCTTTTTAAAAATATCAAGAGAAACTTATCATACTTCACCTAGAAATATCTAGACATATTTTTTTCGCCGGTTCAGTCACTGTTTTTGAGTCGCCTATGGTAAACCTATCTCCACGCCCGCCGGAGGAAGAAGGTCACGGTGAAAAAGAAGTCCAAGAACCACGCCACCCTGCAGGCGGCCATCTCATAGCCAATCTAAGGGTTGGAGGAAAGTCCAACTTGCTGCATTATACTATCCAATAGTGGTTAATCATGGTTAATCATGGTGAACAATGGTTAATAATGGTTAATAATTGTTAATAACGGTCAATAAGTGTAATGATATAATAAAATAACCTCCAGAAATGGTTAATAGTGGTTATATAATAGTGGTGAATCATGGTTATCACCATGGGAATTTAACCCCCTTAGGTTGGAATAACAGTTACTAAGTCACTAGGCTAGCCAACAAGTGATACTCGCAGATTTTCCAAGTTGTGATGGTGGAAGATGAGTTCCAATTGGCCAACAAGTGATGTTGCACCCTACTAAGTTCCGTTGGATCCCCAAGCACTTGGTAATATCCATTTCAGAGATGGAATATGGGGGTTTCCTAAAATGGGGGTACCCAAAAATGGATGGTTTATAATGGAACATCCTATTTAAATGGATGATGTGGGGGTACCCCTATTTTAGGAAACCTCCATATGGCTATTGATATCTCTTTGGGTTATGGAAACGAGATGAAATATACTAAAGTCACCCTCAGGTGTATCCGTCTACAGGTGGAAACATGGAGATTTACCATCCGAAATGTGGTGAAATGTCCAAGACGAAGAGTGGTCAATTCCATAGTGACCCACAAACCCATATCACCAGCCTTTTTTTGGTTATAAATGTGGTTATAACTGACCACAAATGGGGTGACTTACTGACCTATAACTGGTATTTTGGGCCATAAACTAGAGTACATGCCTTTGTGCTGCCTCCAAACGTTATTTTAGTTGGATTTTGTTGGTTTGTAAACCCAGCTAGGTGAAGTTATTTCATCACAGGCAACCCTAGTGAAATGCTAACTATGCGGCACCACCTTCTAGGTTCCACCTTTTAATCATCACCTTCCCTTTGAACCCGTCAGAAGCCCATTTAGTTCCATGATGTTCCCATTCAAAATCGCCATTCATAGAGGATTTCTATGGATTTCCCATTGATTTCAGGGTTGAATCATGTTAAATCCACCATGTTTGCTGCTTGAATCCTTCATTTTTGGGTTGGTAACAAATCCTCAAAATATAGGTTTGTCAACAAATAGGGCTAAATTCACTGGTGAATCATCATTTTCCCTATTAAATGGCTATCATTGGGGTATACCCCATATAAATGTTTGGTCGCAACGCCACGCAGCGCCATGGCCCACGTAGGAGGCCAAAGTGGATCACCGTCAGATATCGGAAGGAAAGAAGGCACCTGTTCATTTTGGGGGGGTTTTGTGGGTGACCTGGCTGTGAAAATGGGGCATTGAATCCCAATCACTGGCAATTTTAATAGGGATAATCATCGGATAATTGATCAAATCGCAAGTGTTTTTTTCTCCTCCAAAATGTCAGACGCGATCAGCTGGAAAATGAGGCTATGATGACTTGACAAAACTTGAGGTTTAATCAGCAAAACATAGCAAAAGTTAAGTAGCTTGAGAAGCAAAATCATCATACATTCATATAAATTCTGGATATGAGTCAAGACTGGAGGGCCAAGGAACCTACAAACAGATTGGTCATTTTTTGGGGATCCCAAACCTGCATATTCTTGGTGAGCTTAAGTGACTTGACGCCAGAGGAGCGACAAAAGATGACACGCCCAAGCAATCCTGGGACTTTTGCCCGATACCCTCTGGTAAACTAAGATAGCTATTGAACATGGCCATCGAAATAGTGGATTTTCCCATTAAAAATGGTGATTTTCCATAGTTATGTTAGTTTACTGGAGGGTAGATATCATCGATGGTCAATGGACGTCAATGGTTTGGATGCTTCTGGATCACTAACAAACAAGCGCGCAAAGATGGATCACAGTATGCTGGCAACATTGTTGGGATGTGAAACTCAAAATGCAACGGTGAAATGACCCGCACACACAACCAATCACAAGCTGCTAGGGGTCTAAATTGTCTATGGTGAGATTTAAGATATATATTATATATATACCACTAATCGATGTAATTTGCGAGCTTATCCTTATCGCTACATGTATGACTGGCCTGATCACAGATTCATACCAAGTCTTGATTTTACCAGAAGTCATGGCTCACTTTACGCAACACAGGGTTGAATCCCTCAGTTCAATCATAGCTTCGGACATTTTCAGCAGAACTGTACAATGTCATACAATGTCATTGTTGTATCCCACAGTTAAAGCCCTTTACAAGTTATATATAAACGATTATAAACGGTTATAAATAGGATGACTGACTGAACATCAACAGGGTGACATCATCTGACTAGTAACTGGTATTTCCCGCCATAATTGAAGTCTTCTTGTCCGTCTTCAAGTCCGTTTTAGAGGATGGTCGAGTCCCTAAGGTCCAATCTATGGATGAGTGCCCAGCATGAAACCCCGTGTTTCCCTCAAGCAGCTCAATCATAAGATTGTTAGGAAAAGTATGGAAAAGTTATAATTCTAGAATGTTATAGACTTATAGTATTCATACTGTAATCATTAATATCTATGTTGATATGGTTATGTATCTCAAGATGATTAGGCTTCAGCATCCGGTGACGTCATAAATATCATCTAGCAACAGATATCCCAATGAAGGCATGTTGGTTTGGTATCCCCCCAATATCTATCGCTTGATTTTTTCCTTGAAATAGAGACATGTTTGCCCATCTCAATCAGGAGATGTCAGGGAATATCATGGAGGTCTTGCAAGAGGAGGACATCAAGGCGCAGGGCTTGTCCCAGTGATGCGAAGGTTGGTTGATATATAACCCCCATGAAAACTCGTTCGGTATGGGGGGGTTCCGTAAATGGGGGTACACCCCATAGCTGGATGGTTTATAATGAAAAATACATAAACAAATACATCTATCAATGGATGATTTAGTGGTACCCCCATTTTAGGAAACCTCCATATAGCATAAACCATAAGTGAACTTGGATTTCTTGGCAGCAACTTCTCTATCGTTTTGGGGACCCCACCTTGTGGGTGACTGGTTTATTCAGCACAGCCACAGTTTTCTTCGATGCGACAGCTAAGCATTAATAGATGGTGGGGGTCACCGAAATCGGGTAGAGGTGCCTTGTGAAAAGCTTGGCTTGGTGAATCACACAACACAATTTTAACAGGTGTCAAACATAACAATGTGTTGAGAAAACACAGATCATAATTTGGCGCATGAAAGGGATTCAAACATGGACAAGCTGGGACTTTTCAGCAATAAACATGAGGATGTGCTCAAAAACAATCAACATGTTAAAGCCAAACGAAATGTAGATTCAGCTAGAATCTAGAAAGTGTTCAAACATGGATATGATCAAGAGAGCTCAGTCATTTCACGCGCACAAGATGCAGTGCCAAACAGTAAGTTTCATCTACCCAATCCATCTTGGGTAGCCACTGTTATGAAACGATGTCTTGCGTGGCACGATTTCGAGCAAGATTTCGACGAACTGTGGGGATTTATGGTGGAGATTGATCATAATCTGGGTGATTTTTCCATTTCACCGGGAATCATGGTTCGATTTGAGGGGAATCATTCCCATGGGCCCAAACATGCAGATTAGTGAACCATGTTAAATTCGTCCCACGGATGGTTGGCGTTGCAACTTAAACAGCACTGGGGTAAGGATCGTCCTACGGATGATTTGGCATCTTGAGAGGATGATATCAGGGATTCTCCAGTTTGATGTTTTATGGCTCATGTGGGGAATCCCATGTCAGAGAAAACATGCTTGTGTATCATATCAGAGAACATATATGATACAATCAGTTACAACACATTTTTTTGGGGGTTCCATCCCAAATTGTTCTTTATTATCTTAGCATACTGTGGATGGTTGCGAAATCCTGCACCACCAAAAAGATGTTCAACATGTCCTTTGTCAAGTGTGGGATAAACACCAGCATAAATAGTGGTGCATGATTTCGCGACCATCCACTGCATCCAACCATATCCAACTTAAGTCCACCAGGAAGAGGATGGTTGAAATATCTTGCCCTATAAATAGTGGGATCTTTACCACCCTTGAAGTCCAGAGCAGAGCAGGAGTGGTTTGAAGAGGATATCGAGGATACGGAAATCGCCCTGGAAGATGAACCAGTGCCTTTTTTTGCGAGTGGTGGTCGACAAATGTTGGTGAAGAATGGGGTATATACCCTCTGGTAATTAAACGTAGCTATTGAAAATTGCCATTTACAGTGGATTTTTTTCCCATTAAAAATGGTGATTTACCATAGTTATGTTAGTTTACCAGAGGGTACCTCCAACTATGGCATTTTTTTAACAGGGAGAATGATTGGCATTTCACCAATGATAACCAATGGATTTTGGGATGATTCATGTAATTGATGACACGATATAGTACTCCCCGCACAGATGGAAAAACCAAAATCCTACAAACATAGTGATAAGCTACTTTTCTATCTTAGTGGTGCCCCCAAACGATAGCTAAGTTGGAGCAGATAGCTTCAACAACTGTTGGGTTTACGGTAGATATATCGGACTAGTTACTGTGGTTTATAAACTAACTTATCACTGTGGGGGGCACCATCCTGTATAATTGAGCCATTCAACATACATACCCGTGAGGATTGGTGATTCAAACGGGTGAGTTATATATACACCCGGATTATGGGGATGAATAAGCAGGGAAACCTAGAAAAAATTGGGTGGTGCTGAAAAGACTAGGGGTATAAATCGGTGATGGGATTTCATTGATAAGATTGCAATGGGAATTCATAGCAATCGGATAAATCCGCATTTTTTCGGGCTCATCTTAAGTATGATATTGTATTGGTGAACAATCTACAATTGGTAAAACAATAATAAACCATCCCCAAAATCACCATAAATAGGTGGTATAAACCATCAAAATATAGGTGGTTTATTATTGTTTTACCCACATTAAATCAGTAGGACTGAAATGGGAGTTCACCAAACCATATGGGTCATACTCTAACATCAATGGGATTTGATGTGATTTCACCTATATGGAACTGAAAAAAACCGTGAGATTTCTCACATGTCCATGAAGGGTACAAAACCAAACATCATGGGGTTCGGGGATCCGAAAATGAGGGACACCCATAAAGTGGCTCTTAGATGTTGGGAAAATGATGCCTGTTCACATAGCAGATCTTCAAAATCCACATTTCAGCTCTGGGATTAAATCTCCATCTGAGATTTGGGAAGGGTCGAACTTTTGTTTCTGTTCACGTTTATGTCCTGTTCCAAGATGAGGAATCTAGTGCCAACACTGTGACCATGGGGTGATTTCAGCATTTGGATTTTGGCGACTCGGCCAGGAGTTGTTCCAGGTTCTAGACGAAGATACCCAGAACATCCCAGCATCCAATCCCGGCCGCTGTTCATATTAGTTCTATTTCATTCTTTAAAACACCCACCAGAAACCATGGTTTAGTAGGGGATCTACACATTTTTGGGAAGATTTGTACATGTGGGGGGTGTTGAATGTTAGGGGCGATAGGATTATCTTGATGTGAACAGCAGGGCCCGATTGGGTTTTGATTTACAGCCGCCCTGCAGACTGTGTGACTTTTGAGGCAGCACGGCCCATCTTTGTGCTTGCGCAAGTCACGATGCTGCAATTTGGAAATGGCCGGGGGGGGGGTCTCAAAGACTTCATGTGGGAAACCAAATACCAAACTGGACCATAAAGCTGCCATTTGGGAATGGTTTATACAACCCATTTATGGGAATATTGAAGGTGGTTTATTGTTGGGTTTACCACATTAGTTTGTTCTTGTAGGATCCCATTCCTCCATGAAACACTTGCTGGTTTCTTGGGGAAAGCATAGGTTTCATTTGATGACTCCAGAAATATCACAAATCAAGTTTTGAGAATTTACACCCCCCAAAATGAGAAAGACACATTGGGTATGTGGAATCTCCATGCTTTGTCAGATTTCCAAGTTTTCCCTCCGACAATCAAGCATGGACATAGAAAATCCCTTATTTAGTGATGATTATCAATTTTCTGAGCTATGAACCTCCGTTTAGTTCGGGGGGATTCTCCAGCTAGCCATGTTTGATGAAACCAGAGGGTAAATTTGTGGCTTTCAAGCACCAAAAAAATCGACATAGATCTTGGGATGTCGTGCCAATTGTTGGGCAATCCTGAGTGCCTGATTCATATCACAATCAATACTTCGAAAGTCTCTTGAATCTGTGTGTCAACACTCAATGTGCAAAAACATGCTTTAAACCACCATTTTCATAATCAATTTTCATAGGTCAAAGAACTCCATGGAAGTTGCGATTTCACCACCTTCAAAACCACAGCTATGGCAGCGCCGCCCCTGCCTCGTGACCCAGGTGACCTTGATTGTGTTGTTTTGGCTCATTGCCTCTTGCATCGAGCCGGGTGAGTTGCCCGGCCAAAAGGATGGGCAAAAGTGGCTAGGTACAGGATAGAAATTCATTGGGATATGGTTATATGAATTATGATATTACCACAATGATTTATCACATATCACAAATTACAAATTAAACAATAAGTTACTATGATTCATGACAATACCATTATGCCATATTATGCCAATTAATATATGATATATCATCAATAAATTGCATATTTCATTGGGATATGCTGATATTGTTATGATGATATTGCACGACATATATGAATGATATCATATGACACTGATAATATATGTTAATAAATATGTTACATGTTATATGATAATACAATTATACATTACCTTATTAAAATATAATATGATAATGATGATTTATATTTATGCAATTGGACTATGATTATATATCGATTATAGTCAGTATTGCTGTGATGACCTGTGATTATTATTGACATTATGATGATGACTGATGACATGAATATATATATACATATATATATATGTATATATATATATGTATATATATATATATGTATATATATGATACACATACAATACCTTGTAGAATGTGGTGAACCCAATGCCATAAACCTACCATTTGGGAATGATGGTTACCACGACATATATGAATAATATAATATGACAATGATAATAATACATAATAATGTTGTTAGTTGATGATACCATTCTATATGACGTTACTATATAATATTATGATAATGATGAGTTATAATTATGCAATTGGCATATGATTATATATCAATTATAGTCAGTATTACTGATGATGACCTGTGATGATTATTGATATTATGATGACTCATGACATGAATATAGGAGTTTCCTAAAATGGGGGTACCCAAAAATGGATGGTTTATAAGGGAAAACCCTACTAAAATGGATGATTTGGGGGTACCCCTATTTTAGGAAACCCCCATATATATATATGATACAGATACAATACCTCTAGAATGTGGTGAACCCAATGCCAATCTACCGACCATAAACCGGAATGATGGTTACCACCCACTAATGGTGATGTTGGGGATGATTTATTGTTGGGCTTACCAAATTAAATGACATTACATATATATATATATGGTCATTATCATTATAATTATTTCTGTGATTTATGATTACTAATTCATATGTATAGGTTTATATGTATACTAGAGGTTTACTCTTGCAGCTGACCATGATGTGTTTTTGCGGTTACTATTGAAGATTTGCCATGTCTTGCGCTGACTCGTAATACTATTTTTTCCCTGGTGGGTCAGATCCACAGTTTAAAGAGTGGTACCCCCCAGTTATGGGTATTGCTTTATAACCCGCATATAGCTGTAGATATAGCTGTAGAAATATATTTACCATAAACCCTGGTTAACATAAATCAGACAAATCAATCATCAATCCTCATTTTCACTAGCTACAGTTAAGTTATGGCCCTTTACCAGTTATAAGTCAGTAAGTCACCCAATTGATGATCAGTTCTAGCTCCATTTACCACCATCAAAAATCACTGGTAATATGGGCTTTGACTGTAATCCCCACTACATCCATGTATATCCCCATTTTCACTAGTAAAATCCCAATTTTCACTACTTAAATATCTTAAATCCCCATGAGATTCCCATGATCTCTCCATTTTAGGCACGGCTGGCTCTTCACCGTGGGCGGCTTCGAAAATCTCTTGCCCGGGCAGACGCTCTGTCAGGTGGACGGGAATCCACGGGACCTTTCAGCGTATCTCCATGGACCAGTTCGATATACCCTGGGGTAAACATAGGATGTGGAAAACCAATGGTTTCCTTAGGAAATGATGTAGAAATAGTGGGTTTTCTGGGTTATGTCAGTTCACAGGGGGGTACCAACCCCCCAAAAACAGGTGATTTTCTGTAGCTACGGCATGTTATGGCACCAATTACCAGTCAGGTAACTGGTACATTACCCTGGTGATTCGTCTTGGAGTTGCGGGTTACCTTACACCTTCCGTTCACTTATGGGATTTATCGGAATATAAAAGGCAATGGAACCGGGTTTCATGGGATGCCTGGCTTTGTTTAGTCGGAGCCCTCCTCCAGCAAATCCAAGGCAAGGTTTAGACCCGGCCGTATGACCGGACTTGACTCATAGGATCTGCGGGAATTGCATGTGGACAAGAACCATGCTTAGTCCAAAGTATGGCTTTCTTAGTTTCAGACATACTTCTAGATGAGTCAATGTATAACTCACTGGATTGGTTAATGGGAAAATTTACAGGAAATCCCTATATTTGATGGGAAAATCCATGGTTTCCTGTAAATTTTCCCATTAACCAATCCATTGAATAACGAACCTCACTTCACAATTTTTCACCATGTCACTCGAAGTACGCGTTCGCCACGGGGGCACCGGAAGACCTTCTCGGGAGGGCTCCGGGGCTCCCTAGGACTGTCTGTTGAGTGATGACTCCACGACAAGTCTCGGCCTGGAATCCAATTGCCAAATTGGAAATCAACTTTACCCTCTGGTAAACTAACATAGCGAACTGGAAAAACACCATTTTTTTTGGGAAAATCCACTATTTCATACTATTTCTATGGCCATGGCTTCAATAGCAAACTGTTAGTTTTACCAGAGGGTATCAGACATCACATCGAAATCCTATGCTTGTTGCCAGGCACACTCGGATTGCAAGGACCTCCGTCAGGGGAATCGTATCCTGCAGGTGGGTGACCAACAAAGTGATCATCTCAACTGTAAATGGAGGTTTCCTAAGTCATGGGGATACCCCCAAATCATCCATTTTCATAGGGTTTTCCAGTATAAACCATCCATTTTCGGGTACCCCCATTTTAGGAAACCTCCAAATTTTGATCACCTTTCGTAATTTTTCACATAACTCTCGAAGAAGGCCATTCATTGAAAATTGGATTTACAGTACCTATTAAAAATGGTGCTTTTTTCTATAGCTATGTTGTTAAAGGACAGTTGTAGGGATTGTCAATGGGCTAATAATGGGATACATATGACTATTGGATATAATTGTGTACTTGGAGCATCATCGCACTTACTAACCTATTGACTGCTTAGTAAGCGGGGTTATAACCCACTTATATAATGTATAGTATAGGATGACCCCACTTGTGGGACTTGCTCTTGTTCAGTTGATTCAGGATTGCACACAAGGAACCCACGGTCGCCAACAGTTTTTTTTAAACCTTTGAAAAGCAAAAAACTGCACCATGCTTGAGGCACACACTGAGATCGAGGCACACACCGAGATCGCAGAAGACGTTGAATGCTGCAACTTTTTGGAGGAGGCCTTTTGTTGGCTCGCGAGTTGCCTTGCGTGCTCGTGTCTTCATTCTGGGTCGTGGTTTGCCCCGTCCTTGGCAGCGGTGTCGACTCAAGACGGCGTAACTTGCCAGCCTCCCAGACAGACTCGTTTTATGCGTATAGATGCAGACTTCAATCATCACAATTGGATGGCGTTCTATATACAATGTCCTGCACGTTTCTAGGATCAAATCACTAAGTCAGGCTTCCTGACTATGGATATATGATATATGTAGCATATACAGGTACACTAAAGAACTATAAGTTATGTCCCCATCATGTCCCCACGAAATATCCCATTAAACCTCGTTGACCCAGTGAAATAGACCAAGATATACCAAGTTGCAGATCACAAATCACTTCCAAAGTTGACAGTTATATCCCATGCATTCCTATCCATCCCACCATCACCAAGATGACATTCCCATTATATCATAATCATATATCCCCATCATAATCCATAAAATTTCCATCATATCATCATTTCAAGGTAGCTACATACTCCCAGATTTCAACAACTGTCCGGTGGCATCCTGAACAAATCTCTGTTGATGGTTATGTACCCATCAACATCCCGTATCATCATAAATAGGTGTGTCTGAAAATAGGGTATATCCTCCAAATGGAAATTTTATTTTGGGACAAGTATAACAAACCATTGGATTTTGGGCTATCCAATTTTCAGACAAACCCAAATGATCATATGACCAACGGCCATTTCAGGGACCTAAATTGGAGGTACGTACCATATATACGGTCCAAAATTCAGGGAGTATATTCCCACAGAATGCGGCCTCACAAGAAGCTGCAGTACCTCAAGTGGATCAGTACCTGACATGGCCATTGATACTGTGGATGGTTGCGAAATCCTGCACCAGCTGGTGGTTTACCCCATTATATATAGGGTTTAGTCGCCATCCTTTTAGTGGTGCAGGATTTCGCACTCATTCCATGACATTCTCTCTCCATTCTGGCATAATCAATGGATTGGTTGAAGGGAAATTTTACATCTTCACCGGAAACTATGGATTTCCCATATGGGAAAATCCATGGTTTTCCGGTGAAGATTGTCCCAACCAAACCACTCCATAGATCATGATATCATATAATTTTTTATTTTCCCAACTCAACCATAACTATACTGTAGATCAAGGTTAAGCTTTTCCCAACTCAACGAATCCATTGACATACCCTCTGGTAAACTAACATAGCTATTGAAAATTGCCCTTTATAGTGGATTTTCCCATTAAAAATTGTGATTTTCCATAGTTATGAACGTTTACCAGAGGGTAAACGGGTTGCTGAAATGTGGTGCCGCAATAGATAGGACCTTCGCTTTCAAGCGTGGCGCTGGTGGTCCTACCAACTGACCCACACAGGGGTGTCCCACGTGGGAACGACGCTTCGGCACAGCATCCACCGCGCCCTTTTTCGGCGCGTTCGGGTGGTGGTTGAACCAATGAAACCAATAGGAAAACCATAGGAAAAACATAGGAAAACATAGGACAATTGTGATTTCATTAAGAATAATGGTGATTTACTGGGATTTAGAGCTGATTTGATTCACATGGGGCTATAACATGCTATAACCAGCAAACCAACAAACATAGAGGATCTATAGGAGATTTCTTACAGGTGGTCTACCTAATCATAAAGTATACCGAATTGAGGTTTAAGACATCGGGTATTTCCTATTGGGTTTACCACATAAGCTAAGTTGGTTGAATTAAATAGGTCACGTGTCGGGTTTACATATCAGTCTACTCAATGGGGCTTGTAAACCAACTTGTACCTGGGGGACACAACCGTAAATTTTGCGAGGAAAAAGGATGGGAAATTCATCCACATGGAATTCGATTGGCAAACATGTTGGATACAGTAAAACATAGTACAACTATGAACATGCGAATTCAACACATGACATATCCAGTTCATTTTTCGGTGAACTTCATCCACAAAAGACAGGGGTGTCCTAGTCCCAGCAGCCTGTTTTTGGTACCCAAAAGTTACAATCCATATCCATCCCAGGTGATTTCTAAGCATAGCCATGTTGAAATCACTGCATAGGTTTTTGTGGTTTTGGTGTCAGACCCAAGTTCGGGGATATCCCCAGGACACAGAGATAAGCAAAGGTTCACTAGCAACAATTCAAGAGCATACAATCAACAAACCAAATGTTTCAATACAGGTTTGTGTACAGATTCTGGACGGCAGACACCTGTGATTCCGTGTTCGAAAGTGGAACTCGAGTGGTCCACCTGGAGTCTGCCACCAAAAGCCATCGATTTTGTCAGCGCCTAGATGTTCTGTTCATTAACATGTATCTCTCATTTGTTACTTGGTAGAGTAGGGCTAGTCCAGTTATATCATGTTATATCCAATTTGCTAGCCGAGGTGAACCACCGTGTAAGGATTGAAGGGTCGACTGATCACATTCTTGTTGAATCGTGGTTTATGCTCAACTCGTCGGTTCTTTGCTAGAGGGGCAAGCATTCGTTCTGAATCATTATGAATGCTTCAAAGGGTAAAGTCACTGGTACAGGGTGGTGCCTTCCAAGTTATAAGTTGGTCTATAAAACACATGAAGTATAGATATATCCCCCGCCCCCCATAGCTATCTAGGAGGTACAACCTTGTACCAACCCCTCTACTTGTCCTAGTCGACACATAGGGCACCCCAAAACATTCCAACGGTTGATCATCATCTTTGAAACTTAGGTGGTTCCCCGCAGTTATGTTTGTTGGTCTATACCCCTCATTAAAACTAGTTCGATATCTCTAAAACCAAACAGCGAACGTACGAACAGTTCAACCAACTTAGCGATTCTCACTGGATTGGTTTAAGGGAAAATCTACAGGAAACCATGGATTTTCCATTGAAATATAGGGGTTTCCTGTAATTTTTCCCTTTAACCAATCCAGTGAGATTCCGAAACTTATGCCACCACCTTGGAAGCACCTGTTGATGTCTCCAAACTTACCAACTGGGACGAACGTTTTAAGATGCCAAACTTGCCATTTTTTTACCACGTTTGGCTCACAGTAGTCGTCATTTTCCGATGTTTTCCATGTTTTTGAAAGGGAAGTTTAATTTGCGTCTCCCTGCACTTTTCCGAGCGCAAATTGACCGCCGTCAGTGACCTCCGACCAAGGAATAGCTTCATCTTGCTGTTGTGTGGGCTTCCTTTGGAGCAATTCCAAGGGACCCTTCGGACCTTCCTCTTGTACAATGCTGGCATTTTTACAGGTGGGGTGACCTAACTCACAGGTCGGTGACGTGGAATTTTTGGAGTGGTTGGGTGCAAATCAAGGGTTTAGATGGGTTTAGGGTGTTTATGAACCACCAACAACCAGCAATACTTGGGCCTTGGGGGCTGCAATTCCAGTGAACCAAGCCATAGTTTCAAAGATTTCATCCCAACTTACAGTACGGTCCCATCCCATGGTTATAGCATGGCAAATAGCCATGGGCCATGGCTAACTCATCCCAGTCCTGCACATCTATTCTTGCGGGGTTGGATCCTTAGGATCCCCATGATCAGCGGTGGGTCTGTGGGTCAAACGGTCAAGCAGTTGGGGAGGATTTTTGGATTCATCCAGGGTCATGTTGAGTTGTCACCAAGAGTTTTCCCGAATGCGTAGCAAGGGTTCCCGTTTCACTCTGGGGGTTTGGGGGTTGAGGGTGTGTTCGCCAGACGTTGCGCAACCGTTCGCAACCGTCCACAACCGTTCGCAACCGTTCGCGGTAGGACGCTATGGCCGTGTCTATGGGGGAAGCTGCAAAGGTGGTCATTTTTGGACGTTTCAGACGTGTCGCAACGTCATTTCGCGTGGCAGGCATGGCACTTCGTGACATTCCAACGTGTTTCAAGACGTGTCGAAAGTCGTTTTGTGTGGCAGGCGCAATACTTTCGCGACGTATTCAAAAGATGTGTTTCGTTTTTCGTGGCAGACGCAGCACTTTGGACACCTCCATCGTCATTTTTCGTGGCAGGCGCAGCACTTTGGACGTGTGGTCTTGCGTGTTTTTTGCGGATCGCATTGTCAGGGCTGCGTTCCAGGAGTGAAGCCGTGCAAATCGTGTGGCAGGCGTGGCATTTCCTCACATGTGATGTCGAGACGCTGCTGTCTATGGGGGAAGCTGCAAAAGTGATGATGTTTTGGTATGTCCAAACGCCGCTGTCTATGGGGGAAGCTGCAAAGGTGATGATGTATGGGATGAAAAGTGACACAACTCTCGCACGAAATGCTCGTTTTCAGCTTTCCAACATGTCTTCTCTCGATTCTCTGACTGTCCTGTGGAGTCGCCGTGCCACTGGGGTAAGCTCCAAAACCTCTCCGTTTTGGAGGTCCGCAAAGGTTGTAACGTCGTTTTGTGTGGCAGGCGTGGCACTTCGTGACATTCTCACGTGTCTGGAAAAAGTGTCCAAAGTCGTTTTGTGTGGCAGGCGCAANGCACTTCGTGACATTCTCACGTGTCTGGAAAAAGTGTCCAAAGTCGTTTTGTGTGGCAGGCGCAATACTTTTGCGTCGTGTTCAAAAGATGTGTTTCATAGTTCGTGGCAGGTTCAGTACTTTGGACACCTCCATCGTCATTTTTCCTGGCAGGCGCAGCATTGTAGACGTGTCGTGTTGTGTGGTTTTTGCGAATCGCATTATCAGGGCTACGTCAAGTGGTGAGAACGTGCAAATCGTGTGGCAGGAGTGGCACTTTCCGACAGGGGATGTCGAAACGCCGCTGTCTATGGGGGAAGGTGCAAAAGTGATGCTGTTTTGGACTGTCGAAACGTCGTTGTCTATGGGGGAAGCTGCAAAAGTGATGCTGTTTTGGACGTTTCAAACGTGTCTGGCAGGTGTGGCATTTTGTGACATTTCAAGTCATGAG